>VXBA01003078.1:554538-573972 GCA_013399895.1 Serilophus lunatus | reverse complement strand
GTTCATCATCTAACCTATCCAATAAGAGGCTGAAATTAAATATCCAGACTGTAGCAGCTTCTAAGAAAGATTGAGATTTTAAAAAGTGCTGGTGCTCTATTGAGAGTAGTTGTAAGTATAAAAAAGAACATTAATGTTACATTTTTCTCTTAACAAAGACTGGTGGGAGGGAAATGTTTTCTTTTGTTAATATTTTCATTTTCTTATCACTTTGCTTGCAGTGTCAAAGTTGAACTACTTATGGAAAAAAACTGTGGCACTGCAGTGTTATCTCTAAACTACCATTGACCTAAGTCAGTAAGTCCATTTATCAAAGCAGAAAATCATGAGAGGAACATTCATGCCTCCAGGAGGAAGATAAAACATCTTCAGCAAAGTTTACCAGCTTGGTTTCAGTACTATGCCAACGTGATCATACTGCTCTCACAGACTCTTCTTGAGAACGTGCATCCTCTGTGTCTTCTAAAAGTTCTGGACTTTGGGTTAGTGTGCACGAGCCCATCTCGACTGCTTGTGATGCATTTCTTATTGTTGGGAAATACATCAAATAAAAAGAATTTCTACTTTGTGGAACCGTTGGTCTTTATGGACCACTGCAGTGCTTGGAGGGTATGAGTACAAGAAATTGTGTAGAGGAGAAAATATCCTTGTAAAGTGTTTATCATGCTCTATGAGTCTATGAGTGCATTAGATGTACAACATTCATGCAAGCAAGCTCAGCAATTGGAATACAAAAATGTTTTCTTTTGAAGTTGATGTTACTGGTGTAACATTTACCTGATTTCCAGAAACTTCATTTAGGTTCTTGGCATATAATTGATGTTAACTAGCTTTAGATGTTCATATTGTAAACACCTACATTTGTGTTAACAGCACTTCATGATCAATTACACAACATATTATATGAGACTAATTGTAATTCAGATGAACTTATTGCTCCATATTGTCAGCCAACATCTAATTTACATATACATCTATATCATAGATTTCTGAAGCTAGGCAAAACCAGTTTGAATTCTAGATATTTTTAAAGAACAAGTTGCTATGTTCTTAAGCCCCTACTGATGTATCAACAGACCTATGAAAAATCCTTAATTCAGATATAGCAATGGCAATTGATGACAGCAAAATGATTAGACTATTGCTGTGAAAAAACTACCATGAAATGTCTCCTTTGAGTCATGCACATACATTTGTTTTTTGTTTTCTTTTGAACTAAAACTTCTGTGCCTTTTTTGTTGATACATTGTTTGTTTATACGCATTTTATGAAATCACCAAAGCATTGGCCACTCTTCTCTAGTAATAAAATCATAATGACTTTCCTATAATTAAAGGCAATAAATCAGGAGAGTATCTCAGTGCAATAATTAGGTTATTTTAAAAGGAAGCCTGAATCCTACCAAATTCCTGAAATTTAATCAAAGACAAAGCTGAAACAAAACCCACAGAGTAATAAATCCTAAAATAACATTAAACAATTTGAGAAGTGATTTAAAGTAAAAAGGTAAAAATTAAATTTGTAGTACAATCATGGGTTAATAGCCTGTATTTATTAAAATAATAGTTAGTTGACATATAGTAGCAGAAACTTAGAATGAATAATATTGCTAACCAGAATATATTTTAGCAATCAAAAAACACCCCATCATGTCACGTCAGGCCACCTACAGTGATGCTGAGATGAGGCTCTGATCCTGCCTACACAGCCAGGACACTGTTGATTCATAGAATCATAGATTCTTAGAACTATTAGGGTTGGAAAAAACCTCCACAATCATCAAGTCCAGCTTTTGAGCAAATACCATCATGCCCTCTAAAACATATCATGAAGTGCTGCATCTACTTCTTTTTGTATATGTCCAGGGACAGCGACTCCACTACTTCCCTGTTCCAATGTATAAACATTCTTTCAGTGAACAAATATTTCGCAATATCCAACCTGAACTTCCCTCAATAGAAATTGAGGACTCTTCCCCTTGTTCTAATGCTAGTTGCATGTGAGAAGAAACCAACCCTCCCCTTGCCACAATCTCCTGTCATTTGGTTGTAAAGAACAAGAAGGTCTTCCCCAGGCCTTCATTTCTCCAGACTATACAACACCAGTACCCTTAGCAGCTCCTCCTAAGACTTGTGCTCCAGACCTTAATTCATGAGGGCTGCCATATCTGAGTGCTGTTCACTTTGTACTTTGCCAAGGGCTACATTTGCCGTTTAATCTTGAGCTCTACTCTCAGACCTGTCAAATGCTTTTTATGTGTAATAGAACTGTGTCTAAAATCACACTTATAAATGTATGTTATGCATCTTGATTCAGAAGTACAGAACATGCTCCAGAACTTATGATCATTTACCCTCTGCTTTTTCCTTTTTCCTCCAAATATAATGTATCCTGTTTCCTGTTAATGAAGTAAATTGATGAAATAACTACATTGCAAAAAAAAAAAAAAAGTTCAATGAATGTTGAATGCATTGTTGTGATGCCAGCATAAAGCTCATTTCTTGTATCTATTGCTTGGTTTTATGAGATAAGTCGATTTTAAGGACTCCCTGAAGGAATGTAAATAAATATAAGTGTAGGAGTGTTAGTTAATCCTTATGAAAATGCAATGTTATCTCCTCCTTTTACAGTTACTTAGAAATATTTTGAGTTGTTCTCATTTTAACTTGAATAAATGAGTAGCCTTAGAGGAATCAGTAACTGAAAATGCTTCTTTGAAGACTGAGCCATACTACAATGAAATATATATGTTCAGCCAATATTTTAAAATAATAATAATAAAAAATAAACATTTTGCATCCCCTCATCACTAAGTTCTTCAGTCCTTCTCTTAATTTCTTTGGTTTACTCAAAACTCCCTAAGGGAAAAAAACCATGTGATATTATTTATCTTCTCACGAGAAACATAAAGTTTGACATCATTTATCTCCTTAAGAACTTACACTATTATGCTCCAGTGTTATGGAGATGTAATGTATTGATGTAGTACAGATAATGAGAATGATTTATGATATGTGACCATTTGACGTGCTTGTTCATAGTATTGCCTACAAGAAGGAAAATTCTATCCATTTCTCTTTTCCAAAGTGTTTGTGTCTGAATTAGAAACCATGGCATGGTGTCCAATCATCCTCCAGTACATCAAGAAAAGTAATTGTGAGGTAAATTCACAGAAGTGTTGTGATGTTTGACTTCAATGTGCTTTTCTGCAAAAATTCCCTGCAGAGTGCCTTGAAACAGTTAGATGTCTGAAAAGTCTCAAAAAACTGCAATTGAATAGAAATCCATAAATGATAGTCAATGGGAAATGAAAAGAATTCACTGCAAACAGTATATTCCAATAGGTGGGATGGTATTAAATTCATGTTTTTCTATATACTTCTGGGACTAAGCTACTTATAGTTAGGGATTAGAGGATTGATTCTCTTGCAGAGATGTGTGATGTGGTGTGAATATCTTAATGGCAACCCAAAACTGCTATCATCCAGAGAAGCAGGAGTCCTCTTCAAGTCATGTTCCATGAATAATGTCTGCATGATCTTACATGGAGTTGCAGATTAAAACTACAAGAAATCTTGGTTTACCAAGATGTTTTCCTACTAACTTTCTAACATGCAGAAAAACACTGGAGCTATTAAGTTTGCTACTGAAAGAAGAAAGACAGTCTCATAAGAAATGAATATATATATTTTCTATTTATGGATGCAGACTGAGAACAAAACATAAAAATTAATGCAAAGTGCTTTCTACATCGTAAGAAAAGATACAGATACAAAAGTATATGGAAGTTTGAATGACACATGTAATCGTGTAAGACAAAGGAATCCTAATAAAGTTGTAGCGAACCTAATAGGAATCTATGTTCTAAAGGGGAAGTCATAGCATAAAGAAGCAATGAACCACTACAGGAAATGATACAGAGGTAGAAAATGTTCCCTCTGGCAGTTAAAGCAAAGAGGTTGGACATAGAGAAAAGAAATATACAGTAATTTAACCTTGATATTCACAAACCCCATTTTGTTCTGGAAAACAAACAAACAAACAAATCGAAATAAAATAAAAAAAAAATAAAAAATGAGCACAGGAGAACAGCTTATGACAAGCTGAATATTCCAAGGAAGGAAGTGAAGGAATAGGAGAACTAACTATGTTGACTTCATTACAGTTAGATGCCTGAGTCTTAGATTAACAGAATAATACACTGCCCTCTGCATAATAGCAAGATTATGTCACAGTCATAATGCTGAATATCTGAAAGAAAATACATGCAATGTCAGTGAAGAACTCAAACGAAAATACCTGATATGATTGAAACACACTTCTGGACCAAAAAAGACATTCTGTACTAGGAGCAATACAACTGACCTTCATAGAAATGCTTGTGTTACTTAGGAAGAGCAAAGAACAAGAGGCATATGAGGCCAGTTTTTCTTATACCAATGTGGTACAGGAAAAGGTTTTTTGTCTTCTTCAAAGAATATAGCAAATATTTCTCAGCTGACAGCTTAGCATCTTTGCTTTCAACAAACTCCCTGTAAGGAGAAGTTTTACATATTGTTATAGAGCTTACAAAATCAGTAGTATCAACATGGGGATTTAATGCTGTTGAGGGAAAGAGGTAAAAGCATATTATGTGAATGAAAAGAAATAATTAATTCCATATCTAATGCACAATGTAAATGAGTATGTAGAAAATTTGGTAAAGAAGCATTAGAGTTAGAGAGTTGAGAAAATAAAGCATTTGCATATGAGAGTAAAAATATGGTAAAGAAAACTGTGATACTACATAATATTAATTGCAATTCTAAAGTTGAAAAAGCTCCTATATGTGGATTTTTTTGTGTTGGGAAAATCTGTCTATGAAGTAGACATTTAATAAAAGACAGAAAATCAGATTTACATGTCAGAAATTTAAACACCAGTGAGATACAGAACAAAAAGGAAGAAAGTTGTTCAAGTTGCAGGGGTGAGGATAAGGGTGAGGATAAGAACTCTTCAATCATGGATATTTTCTAGGATCTGCCAGGAATGCTGGGCATACTGAAGTACCAGTAAACAATAGTTAAATAATGAAACAGAAACAGACACCATGAAAGAGGAAACATGTTTACTAAAGAGGAAATGCTCAATTTCTTATAAATAAATCGAGTAAACAGATTCACTGTAAAAAAAGAAGCTGGATTGCCGAGTACAAAAGTTGGTGGTACGCCCTCGCTGCATACATTAATAGAAAAAAAATTAGTTTTGAGTATTTGCCCAAAAAGGTTTGACTCTAGCTTACAACATGAAAACGTGTAACCTCAAATTCATATTGGGAGTTCCTTTAAAGATGAAATTTATCCTTTTCAATATATGGCAGATTTTTTTCAGCCTTGGTGTATTGATACTTGAATTTTTAATAAACTATGTCATAAATGAGATAACTATTATAAGTTTGATATCAACAAGATCTACAATAGTGCCTCTACTCTACTTCTCAATTCAGAAGTGTTTCTGTACTCTTGTGGACACTGTCCAGTGCAAAATAAATGATCCTGTAATAAGGACTTTAAGTGTACCTTTGAAAGGATGTCTTCTTTTTTATGGTCTGGACATTTCAGGTATTTTTTTAAGGTATTTAGCCCAGATTTTCTACATTCAGTTTTATTTGACAGTCTAGGAAAACTTGGTGGCGCTAATATTTGGACCAATCTTAGAAATCCCACAATTTTAGGAATCCTAGAAATTAAAATCCAACAGATGGAAGAGAAGGGAAAATACTCTGTTATCTACGGTCTCAGAGAATTAATGATGACAGATTCCTTTGAAACAGTGCTGAGAAGCAGCAGGAGTTGGGTTTTTTTTGCTATATTTTGGCAGCAACCCTCTGGATTAGGATATATCATCCAAAGTTGCAAAATCTACTTTATGCCTGTACTGAAAAGCATGTGACATAAGCCAGGAAATAAAATGTAATACTGTGGGGATTACAAGATCTAAGGATGAGAATACATTTACTTTCACAAGAGTATTAATATTCTGGAATGTAGTGAGAGATCTATGCACTCAGAGTAAAATCCTGATCGAAGGAAAAGCAGTAGCATACTTTAAGGTAGGTTATTGAAGCATTTTATGTCCTTTAATCTGCCCCTTTAATCTGCTTTCTTTTTGTTCAATGGTTCCAGGATTTTCAAACATGAAGTCAGGAGGTTGTAAGTGCCTTGTGACGCTGTTAGGTCTCAATCAAAAGTGTCAAAATATGAGTGTAACTTCTATTGAAAATTGCGGCAAATATTCTAAAGAACTGAAATATTTTTGTGGTTCTCTTGATGATGGAAATAGAATAAACATTTATTTAGATAGAGTTTATAAACTACATATATTTTATATAATATAACTTTTTAATTTATATTACCTCATTGGGTAATAAATCATGTTCAGGATAAGCAGGTCATATGCAACATTTATTATGATTCAATATATATGTATGAGAAACATACTTTGAATTGACACATTGTCCTATTCTGGACTGAATTTTTTCATGATAGATGATTTCCTCCTCCCCGGTAATAGCAATAGTAATAGTAATAGCAATCATAATAGTCATAGTCATAGTAATTAATAGTCATAATCATAGTCATAGCATATTTGTTCTTTTCATGCCAGGTGTTAATGACAGAAGCAAGCAGTGAAGTTCAGATCTTCTTGGGGATATTTCTAATAAAACTGATCTGTAGTTTTTGGCTTCAACCACAATGCATTTTCTACTCCAGGGAAATTAGAATTCCCTAACCCACTTCTACATGTGCTCACTAGTACTCAGAATTAAGTCATAGAAGAATTTTAATAGAAAAAGAAATGGGAAAAAAAGCCAAATAAGTATCTAAGCCTCCAATCTTAAGTATGTTGGTGATTTTGTGGTGTGGTTGAATGCTAGTAGAATAGGGCATGGTTGTGGCTTACAGGAAAGCACTGGCCCAAAACAGGTAGCAAGCAATTTTCCTCACATAGTGTGACAGTGAAAATCTTGTATTCTTGACCTTTGAAGACTTGGGACCAACTTTAAGTAAAAACTGGCAATCATGTTTAGGTGTTTGGTTGTTCAGACAGGTGGAAAATGCGCAAACACTATTTCTAAATTTCTTGGTTGAAGTGCTGTGTATTCCAGTGCATCATGTCAAGTCATTTTGTAGCATGTTGTCTAACAGAATGTGACTGATGCTATGCCTCAGAAATAGAAATAACTGACAGTGCCTAATTTAATTCATGAAAACTTGACCTTCAGAAGATGTACTTTGAAATATATGACTTGCAATATTTTCACATACCCTTTCCTTTAATTTCTGTTGACCTGACTGCAGACTTTTCTCAGGGATTCGCCCCTCATGACAATGTATTTTTGCCACTCCTTTTCAGAAACCTCTTTTAATTTCCGTATTATTTGAACTAGAATTTTAATATTTTTCTATCTTGAAATTACCTGAATAGTTTATCTATGAATATTTCAGAAGTTTGGAGTGGTGTTCCCATTTTTTTTAATTTGGAATTATATAAACTTAGATGTGATAAACTATGGTCATATAACCATCAAAATCTGAATATGTACTCTGCACACAGTTTTTTTTTCATACATAATTGTAAGTTATATCTTTAAAGAGTTCTTTAAAAATCTCAGTGAGTGTGGTAAATCAATTCGTAAGCTGTAAAAGCTTTCTAATGATATGGCTTCAAAGGGAAACTAAATTAAAAGAGTCTTGGATAATATATTTGATTCAACTGCATTATCCTTATCTATTATCTTCTCGATATTTTTTAATCTCAAAAACATATTTTAAACTATGTGATGTGACTTAACAAAAAGTTATCAATAGGTATGTTATTCATAAAATGAATAATATATTCATTCATTTCATTCATTCTGTATTCTTTAGTTTTTGGTAGAAGATGATCAGTGCAACTTATTGGATACAAGTTATTTATTCAGGATTTTATAACTAAACTGAAAATTATAGAAAAAGGTTAACAGTAAATAATGACCAAAATATTAATATGTATTTTGTACTTCAGTATAAACTTTTTAATCTGAACGTCAGATAGTGTCAAGAAACTGATAGCTTTCTATCATGACAATATGTTATTTTGACAGTTGCGTTAAAATACTACATTTGAGCACTGTGGTTGTTTTGTTGATCTTCCTTCCATTGCTACAATCATACATTAATTAGAACTAAGCCTTGTGAAATATCACCCTGAAGGTCAAAAATAACTCTGTTACAAATTTAAAACAAGTTTTCAAAGGTAGGAAAAGAGGTTTTCAAACATACAGTTCTGTCTCCTGTAGAACCCATGGATATTCTCAACTGCTGACTCCTTATCTTAACATATAACATAATAACCAACTACTGTCAAAGTTACCAGACCCATCAGACTCCAATTGCATTAACCTTATGCACCGGTTCAACAGAAATGCAATAAACCCACTGCTAAATTAATTACTAATTTTAAAGCTATCATTAAATAATATGATTCCAAAATTGGCATAAATCATATGGTTAAGTATCAAATTAGGTTTTAAGAAAGCCAAAGGAGTAGCAAGTCTTATTCAAAGGATTTCATTATATTCATTTGCTCAGAGCACTGAGAGGTCATAATTTTAACCTTGTATGCGTCCAAACCACATGAAAATTATTCATGTCACCGAAGGCCAGCAATAATCCTTTAATTCCATGGCATATTAATGACCAACAACGAATGAGCCCCTTAAGTGTTCCATTTATTGTCTTAAATATGAAAATGTTTTAGAGATTAGACAGGAAATGGTTTGAATTAATTAACTGAACTGATGCTCAAAGGAACTGGTACAAGATTTTCAGACAAAGGCTGAGAATTTACTGTAATGATATTTCTTTCATGGCTATAAAATATAGTACTAGAGGGACTTTGAGGCACTCTTAACATTTTAGCTGATGTTTGTCGAGGGCTTGAGATTCTTGTGAAAGCATCAATTATGGCATGAAAGATCACATTAAAATAGCCATGAGGACCACAAATTTCACCATTGAAATGGGATTGGATAACTGACACAATGCAAATTCAGAATGTAAATGGAGACTATTAAAGTAATAGGATCATTTATAAAAACATGTGGGTTTTTTTTCAAAAAAAGGTAATGTGCAAAAGGCAGGAAACAGTAGTGTGTTGAACAAAGTCAACAATCAATGTTGAATGGGCCTTTTTTCCCCTTCTTTTTTATGATACCTATTTAGAGAAAGCCCTTAGTTTATAAATGCAACTCTATGTCTTCATTCTTTGTGTCCCAAGTAATGAGTAGAACCACAGTGTAAGCTCTGAATTAGTTTGAGGTTTAGCTCATGTATGTTGTCACTGCTTTTCAACAAAGAATGATTTCTTCCTTGGTTTCAAAGTCCCAATGAACATATATGTTAGAGGCTTCACCCATAAATGAGTTAGGAAAAAAGTTACAAAGCTAAGGCAGACAGTGGCTATGTTATGATCAAGTGTAAGATAGGATATCAAGAAAGTGATTTGCGAGTATTTTAAATTTTATTCTTACTCAGCTGAAGGGACTTTATGGTCTATCACATATGCCACTCTAGAGGTCTGGTTTATCTAAAACAAAGAGCACAAAAGTATGAGAGAAATTATATTGGACTTAACTAAAGGATTATGTAGGTTGCCCCTGCACCCTTGAGGGACCAGCGTTAAGAAATGTACTCTTTCCCCCCACTCCTCCAGAAGAATCAAGCACAATTTCCTCTTACACTTAAAAAGACTCTTCTTCCCTGGGCAGAGCAGTCTATTGTGTTGCAGTAGAAGTCTACAAGGACATAGAAATCTCTCCTAAAACTAGACTACTAAATTAGTAGAAGTTTGAGATTATTATTTGTTTTGTTTTTTTTTTTATAATAAACATCCATTTATATTGATTGGTATTGTTTGTACAGTATAGAGGTTGTTGTACTTAGAAAGGCAAAGGAAAAAAAAGAAAGCAAAATACTCCAGAATGGCAAAGTATTTTCCCATTGGGAAGAAATATATTGCATAAATGTTTTCACAATGAAAAGAAACCTTCCATAGTGCCTTACAAATTTTTCATCTTCTTACACACGCTCTGCTATATGACATTACTCACTTTTTAAAATTGTTAAAAATAAGTAAACATTTCACTAAGTGACTTAAGTGAAGATTTCTTTGACAAGTATGCCTTCATCTTTTTCTGGTTCTATTTATGAATAAAACAGTCTACCTTTTCTGTTTGCAAACATATTTTTGAGTTATTTTATAGAAACTCCTCATTGTTCATTGCTTATGCAGCTTTGGCTTTGTCTGTGTTTCATTTTATGTTTTATTAATTCTGATGAAGCTTTAGGTTTTCCTAGGGCCATCTAAATTTCACTTATTTAACTCATCCTTATTCTTCTTCTACGAAGAGCAAAAATTGCATGGTCTGTCAAGATGCATCTACCTAAGTGTTCTAGTCTCAGATACTTAAGCCTAAAAACTTGAACGTGGAAATTTAAAAATGAACATTCTGCACTTAATAAGTCTTCATTTGAATTCTGACTTCTTCAGGTTCAAAGTTTCTGATTATGTACTTATTTGAAGATATTAACTTCTGTAACTATAGAACAGCAACAAAAACCGTTTCTTAGTCATTATACCAACAGACTCCTTCCAGTGTTGTTTTGGCTAGTGGATGGATCACATTCCATGCTGCATATTGCGATGTATTACAACAATGTGTGAAAGAATTATGTTTGAATAAATACCCTACAATAATTTAAAAACAGTCCATGCCATTCACCTGGAACTACAGTGAACTGAGAAGTGAGGAGGAGCTTGACATAGCTGCTATAGCCAGGCAGAAAAAGAAAATACTGTTCATTCATCATTCCTGTATCAACTGCTTCAGATATGCATGCACATGCATTTATCATTTTGGTTCATCTTAGTTTACCAAATACAAAAGTGTGCAAACCTAAACTCTGAATTTCTTGTCCAGCATTACTTATTAGATAAAAATGTAAATATAACAATTGCTCATGCTGCATACGTGTATCAAATAACATGGTCTTCCAACACAAAATATGTAATGGTTATCTGTGCAAAAAAGCAGATAAATCTTTAAGTATATGTCAGTGAGATAATGCTATTCTGGAAAAAACCCAACACAAATCTATATATTCACCTGCCTCCTTTTATTTCACAGGTTTAGGTTTTTTCATAGGTTTAGCTATCTTTTTTTATATTACGGTATACTGTAGGGCTCAAATATTTTGTGGGAATCTGCTGGCTCTGTTGTTAGTCATTCAGTTCTAGTAGTTATAACATTTATTTTTATCAATATGTCTTTTAAAATATGTCTTAAAGAATAAAGCAAGAACAGTCTTGAAAAAAAAGACTGGAAGTGCCTTCATTTCTATCTGTCCATTTATTACATTTTTTATAAGATCATTGAATGGTTTGAATTCGAAGGGTTAGAAGAGGCCTTTAATGATCATCTCATTCAGTCCCCTTAACATGGGTAGGGATACCTTTCACTTGATCAAGTTGCTCAAAACCTTATCCAAGCTGACTTCCAAAGATGAGGCATCTTCAATTTCACAATAACTTTTGCCAACTTGATAAAAACATGTTCATACAAGATTCAGATAATCAACCTCTCTGGGCAACCTGTTCCAGCATCTTACCATCCTCATCTTAAAGAATTTTTTCCTGATGTCCAATCTCGATTTACTATCAATTTAAAAACATTGATCTTGTCACTACAGGCCTCGGTAAAAACTCTGTCTCCTTTCTAATAAGCTCCTTTTATATGTTGAAAGGCCACAATAAGGAGCTTTCTCTTCTCCAGGCTGAACAACTCAACTCTTACAGTCTGTCTTCATAGAAGTGGTGCTCCTGCCTTCTGGCCATTTTTGTGGTCCTCTGTATTGAGGTGGCCACATCTTGCATTGAGGGCTCAAACCCAGATACAGTGCTCCCTGTAAGATCTCATGAGAGCACAGTAGAAGAGAAAAATCACCTCCTTCGACCTGCTAGTCCTATGACCCAGTATATGATTGGTTTTTTGGGTGCAAGCCCACATTGTCAGCTCATGTCTGATTTTTCACCAACTAATATCCAAAAGGGCTTCTCAGGGCAGCGGCTTGAAATCAGTTTATCCAG
Organism: Serilophus lunatus; assembly: GCA_013399895.1. Classification (NCBI taxonomy): domain Eukaryota; kingdom Metazoa; phylum Chordata; class Aves; order Passeriformes; family Eurylaimidae; genus Serilophus; species Serilophus lunatus. Next base: position 561,804 of record VXBA01003078.1, on the reverse strand, counting down.
CAGTTTGTACTGATACTGGGGTTGCACTGACCGAGTTGGAGGATCTTGCACTTGACTCAGATACAGATATTTAGAAGCCTGTGGCAATGTTGTCGCAATTTGGCTCATGAAAGTGAAAGTGCCCCGGCTCGATTTCATTGGAATAACTTCACCATAGTATCACATTTTAGAAAGGGTGAAGGGAGGGAGACAGCAAACTAAAAAAAACAGAATCATCATATTTCCCTTCAATTTAGTATTTCTCTCTTGCTGAAAAGTCCTGGTTCTTGTTCTGAACTGCATATTTTTTTCCTCCATACTCCTTCACAAAGATTCTAGATTTTATTTTAAAAATAGAAAATGGACCTTCCAATCAACTTTTTTCATATTTTTGTTACTTGTATAAAAAGTAGCATAATACTCATTCTGTTAATCTGGCTTTCAGATTTGCAGGTTTCAACCTATGTTTCACAACAGTCTGAAGTATCAGATACAAATTATAAGACATATGTCACTATCACATTTAAACTAGCTACAGATAAACTATCTGCATATGCAGCGCTGAGCTACAGAGTTTAAAAGAAAGAGCCAAAACCCAAATAAAAAATTCACAATAAATGTAGCTTCTTCATGCTAACAGTGACTGAGAAAGCATGGGAAATGCATGGGAGAAGTGTTATCAGCATACAGTTTCTATTTTAAAGAGCTCAATGCATTGTCATTGGTGTCTTCACAATTAGGTTTCTGATGACTAGTATATCCCAGGGAACTATCTAGTTTAGTCTAATTTACTCTGAAAAATGAATAATACTGAGGAATAGATAAATAATAAAAATAAATCTAAATACCTCATCTCTGTAAATATAAATTCTCCAATATGAGGTGGAAGCAAAGAGCATTCCAAATTTTTGTCATACCATATAGTGCTTTTAGTTATTTATAGAAGAGGCATTCCATCAGAAATCTGCTCCTATTATCTTCCAGAGATTAAGTTTTTCCATTTTTTTTCTGTATTTCAGAAAACTGAAATATAAATTGTTTAATTTAGCATTGCTTGCATATTCAAAACCATTGACTGCATATTGTTATGAATATGAATATGATAGCTGCATTCACTTTCATACTAAATGGTGAGGAATGCTACTGATCATGTATGCACAGTGCTTCGCCATGATCAGTTTAAGTTGGGAACATGTTTTGATGAGGTAATGAAATCTATTTGTAAGGTAAAACTTAACAAATCAAAACACTTTGTTGTAGGAGAGAGAAAGGAAGAGAGAATCCAGAATTAAGCCCAAGACACCATCATCTGTAACAATTAAACTTTTCATAGTAAATAGTAAATAGTAGAGTCAATCAGTAAAGCAACTAAAGAAGTAATTAATATAGTATCATCATTATAACAACTAATGTATCAATATGAACATTAAATATTACACATTATTTGTGTACATTATCAATTTAATTATTCTCTTAATTCAGTCATTAAGAAAAATTGCTGATATATATCCGTAGTAATGAGGGACATATTGTTACATACTGAGTACATTACCCTCCAAAAAAATGCTGAGCAAGGAGCTCTTTCTATGCCATGAACTTTATATTGTCATCAATTTGATTGGTCTCATTTCAGTCTCATGGTCCTTGAAACTTTGTATATCTGTGAATAAAATCTTGAAATTCCCTATGATTACCACTTAGATATTACCTCTGAAATTCAGTGTTCCTTTGATTTCACAGTAACTTTTTGCCAACTCAATAAAAATGTATTCATACAAGATTCAAGTTTGATATATAAATAAATTATTAGACCTGGGTTTGGAATTTTCTTTGCAAAGGATTTTTCAGACTTCTTCATTTTTTATCTCATTTTATTTGTCTTTGACCTTGTCTTTTCATTGTTACCTAGGACAGAATTTCAGTTTCTTTTATAGGATAAAAATGCTGGTTATTTCACTTCAGCCACAGTGACTCTTTTCAATGTTATTAATATTACACTTAAACAAAACCAGAGCAAACATTTAACAAACTACAGAAAGTAATACCCTCAGCTGAATGTATATCAGGCTTCATCATTTTTATCAAAAGGAAGTAATATTTTCAAAAAGTGATATGATAAAATTTGTAATTGAGAATATCCCATTGTTATAAAATGTTAACAGATATTTAAGGCTGTGGTGTGTCATCAATACCTTTCTAGCTACCAATACAAAGCACAGCACTCTGAGAGCTGCTGTGGTGAAAATGATCTCCATTTCAGCCAGACCCAATACAAAGAGCAGGTTAAAAATCATAACCTGAAAGTATAAAAAACCAATAAGTATCACAATGTTCCTGCAATATATTATGCCAAAATAAGAACATCTGACCTACCAGGACTCCTTAAAGAGTCAGATGCTCATTTCATAATATATCAGCATGAATCTGGACTGTGACAGCTAAATATGGCAGGGTTTGTTTTTTATACACACAAGTTTTCATATAGATTACAGCAGATTTGTTGATAAAATATGGAACAGTTGTTTTCAAATGTCTCATTTTTAGTCTGTCCTCAAGACTTTTGTAACTGTGCGATATATCAGTAACACAGTTTAGACTGGAAGTATAGTCTGACTGCTGGTGAGGTTGATTGAATGTGTTTAAATTTCCAAGATACTGCTGTAATGCCCAGAAGCATGCTATTAATGCAGTGAGTCATATTTTGATCCAGTTATGTTCATCCAGTGTCTGCATATGTGACATTGATTATATTTTAAGACTGAAAAAAAAAAAAAAAGAATTCTGTTACTCTGAGAATTTTCCACATAAAAACATACACATCTTCTACTGGAAAACTAAGACCTAGATATATATGTAACAGAGATGGCAATGAAAAAACCCAAAAAACAAAACAACAAAATCACAAATTTTTTGAATATACATTTCTTACCTGATCACAGGAAGAGTTACATTTCTTTTTGTCTACATCAGAGTTCACAAGATAGGGATTCATAACTGGAAGTTAGATCTGTGAGGTCTGTCCTCCAAACACCTCTGCAGCATCTTGATCCCAACCTACTAAAATGTGGTCTATAAGAAGTGATGCAAAATTTAACAGATCATATGCCACAGATAAACCTTCTTATCTTTCCAATGTTAGGTTTCTAATACAAATTTCCCATGCATTATTCAAGTCTTTAGTAGTCATATGTCTGTGCTTTAGAGTTTCTCTATTCTCTGACTGTGAGATATCCTTATGCACAAAAAGCAATAAAAGTAGCATATGTCTCCTGAGCTTCAAAATTTGCACTGTGGTGCAAAACACAATTTTAACAACACCACATCTTAATTTTCTTAATTTTCAGAATGAAAAATTTGTTACTTTCAGCTTTTAGAGTACTTAAATAGGTCTTGCCAGTAACAATCGTATTTTATTTTTTATATCGATAGTTTTTCTGTCTTACAGCTCTTCTGGTTTTAATTTTTGTTTCAGCACTTTGCTTACTTCAAGATAGAGAAATTTGATGGAAAAAGAATAAATACATTTCACTGTCCTTTTTCTTCTGCTTGCCACAGAAAATAGATACATAAAAAGTGATCTAAATAGCAAGAAAGAAGGGCTCAAATCCAGTTTTAAGCACCTAACCCATGTACAATGGTGCTATGTACAAAGCCACTTTCAAATTATGTATGTCTTCTTCATTTCTTTTCTTCAGAACAAACAAACAAAATTACAGTGTTTACAGAATCATTGGTATAAAATAGTTTGAATACAGAATTAACCCATTTACTGAGACCCAGTTCTGTCATGAAATTGTAAATGTATGAAAGATTGAACAGAATTTAAGTTTTCTCCAATATGGTCTTTGTCCTCTACTTGCATAGAATTAATTAATACATTTAAAAATCATCAGTGGTTGAATTAAATATTTTGGAAATAGAAAATTTTTTTTCCCAAATGAAAAAAACCCCCTAAGCTTCATGAATAACAGTTTCTGTTAGCTATTTTGCATATGTGTTTGTGTGCATATGCATATATGCATATATATATGTAATCAGCAAAATTGCTTCATACTTTCTTCCATTTTTTATATCCTTTGATATATGCAAACTCTGTTTCCAAGCAGTGGAGGCTATCAGGGGAAAAAAAATAGAAAGCTTCATGTTGCTGACATTTCCTCCATTTGATACCACTACCGATTTCAGGAACTCAAGATGTGAAAATTCTGAAGACACATTTGTGAAGGATCTGAATTATCATTGAAATGTATCAAATAATTCTGTTGATGATGGACACAAAAAAAGAGAATAATTTGCAGATGTTCCTCTTCACAGCATTACCTGAAGACTTGAGAGGTCAAAAATAATTCACATTGTTCTCTTCAACCTGAAACACAAGGTGAAAGTATTACTCAGATTTTGCATAGCCACTTTTGATGTAAAACCACAGTTTTATCCGAATAGTGATCCAAGAGATATGTGAAAATATTGTGTCTGAGTCTTGAAGGTGCTAACTGTTTTGTTCTGGATTTACCTAATAACAAATATTCAAATAAATAAGCTTGTAAGTAATGCATGCAGGGATCTTCTGTAGTTACAGGAGTTAAGCCATTAAATTATTTCACTGGAGCAGAGCCATTGGGTTTAACAGATTACAGAATCCATTTTTTAAAATTTTACATGTAATCCAGTATATATTGAGAAACTGCTCAATACTGCACATATTGTTTTTTTTTCTAATAAGTTAAATTGCATACTGCATATTATCTTTAAAGACACATGATTAAAAGTGATGGAAACAGCTTTTCTCCACTTAATATAAAAATTTTTTAAGGTAATTAATGGAAGATCATGTTAAAGATCCTTGTTTTAGTGTGCATTCCAAGTAGAATTTCAATGTTCTTCTTTCCTTAAATACTCATATATTATGCTTTACAAGTTGCAGCAGAAATTGCATAGATCCATTTTGATAATTATCACTCTGGTTTTTAATCCCACATCTTTCCAATAGACAGGAATAATGCTTGGATTTTTCTAGGTTAATCCAATTACACACTGGCAAATTTACTGAAGATAAAAGGTCAAGTTATTATTTAAAATGTTTTGTATTGCTATTTTCAGGAAACCTGAAATACAGTGTCAGAGCAGTGCAGCTAAAATGATCCTTTCTGGAATGCAGCTTTGAATGTCACCTAAAAACTGAAAACTGCTGTTATGGTTTCACTTTCAGTTAATTTTCCACTTAAAGTGCAGCTCTCACATAAGTCTACATTTCATAGCAGCTGCCATTTGTTGGAAGCAAGAATAGCATCACTAATTGAAGATGGAATCTAATGGAAATCGAACCATCCCACAAAATCCATTTAGTGCTTATTCATTGAGTTGGACATGAGTTTATTGATACTTAGGAAAAAAGGATTTCCAACTGCCCTCAAATGGAAAATAAATGCATATGTGGCAGTCCAACACAGCTCTAGTTACAACTGTTTTTTGAACATGCAAGATAAGGGCTTATAATTTATAACACCTTACATCTCCTAGAAAATCTAGTTAGTACTTGGGAAAAAGCACGCTTAGTGTTTGCTTTCTCAGTTGCCTGATTTGGACTTGACAGGTGAGTATGAAAATCTGCCGAGTGTGACTGGCTTGCCAGTATCTTGGGACATTCAGTACTTACCAAGCTGAAGCTGGCATTTACTTTGTGAATCAATAAACAGCTAACCAGCTAGCTAGTAGTCAAAAAACACCATTGTCCTACTACTTGGTAAAAAATAACTCACATCTACTTAAGTCTGGATTGCTTTATTTTCTGTTAATTCTGTGTGGATTTCATACTTTTTAAATTAATGGAAAATCTTTAGAATTATTACATATGAATGGTGAAATCCTGGTTCAGCTCATGTGATAGGATCTCTATCACTGACTTTAGTGGGGTCAGGATTTCCTATGTAATATGCATGAGATTTTATATTTTATAAGACATACCTCCAACTGCTCTGGCTCAGGACAGTCCTGCCTGGCTGCTGGAGTGCAGCCCACTGCCCTGGGACCTGGGGACCTCTGACTGAGCCTAGAGATGTGGCTGCCGTATGCCTCTTTGCAGGTCTAATCAGTAATAAACATGGGTGTGTATCCCAGAGACACACACATGACCACAGGTGTACTTGCAGCTTTCAAGAAAAGTAAAGAAAGCAGCATTTTTTACTGTAGATGTAGGAACTGAAGCACTGAGAGGTTTTGGTACTTGTCCTCCACTGTTCACATTCACAGGACATTGACCATGGCCTTCAGCAACTGTCAGGGCATAGAAGATTTAGCCTGTATTGCTACAGCAAAATACCTCAGATCTTCAATAAGGTATTCTGGTGACCTACATCCCTCCTCTCACAAGGTTATCATGATTACACATTTGCACTTGTCACTATAGTCTTCACCTTTATTTTCCATTTTACAAAACACTGCCATTATTCTTGTTCTCTGTCAGCCATTACTCTGGTTACTGTCACTAAGTTACAACTGTATGTTCCACTGCAATCTCCAGAACAAGTTTCAGTTAGAAATAATAGTGGTTTTTCACATTATTTTGTTCTGCTGATTCTACAGTTTTGCAGTGTTTTGTACATAAGCATTAACTACATTTTCATCCAGAAAAATCAGAGTGATCCCTTTATTTCAGCCTCTTTCTTCCAAATTCCTATTTTTGGGGAAGAAAAGGAGTAGGATTTTATTTCACTGGGGCCCCATAAAGCTACTCCCATGTTATTAATATAGGTCAATATATCTTGACCTGTTTAGCATTGTCTGCCCTTGACAATGTTTTTACACTGTAGATCTGTGGCACTGCACACTCCTGGGCTTTGCTTTGTCTTGTTACATATCTTCTTTTGGACCCCAATTAGGATTTTGCGTTCAGCATTAAAATAACTGTTCACTCAGAATCCCCTTCTCTCTTCTTCCCTCAGCAGTTCTTCAATGTCAAGGAATCACGACTAGTGTGTTACCTTTACACAGTGAAGTCTTACGTTTTAGAATTATAGTTTCAATTCGGAGTTAGAGAGCTTCCTTGCTGTGGCAAGCTAGATGATTCAGGATGTCTAACAGAAAATTATGGCCATTCATCAAGTTAAGTCTAGGGAGTCATATTATAAAACCTTCAGTTTCTCTATGATTGTAAAGTATAGTACGCAGAAATACTCCCATTGTACTCCCAGGGGACTTCTTCATTCACAAGAAATTAATACAGGGATACTGAGCCAGCCTTCCTTCCTTCCTTCCTTCCTTCCTTCCTTCCTTCCTTCCTTCCTTCCT
>VXBA01003078.1:535203-547647 GCA_013399895.1 Serilophus lunatus | reverse complement strand
CCCTTTCTCCCTCCAAGAACCCTGCATCTCCCTCCCCTCCCCTTCTCAAACCTCCACATAAGATAAGTGAAAAAATGATTGAAGCTTCACTGAGATGTCTCTAAGGTGAATTTTCTAGAAAGTGAATCACATAACTGTTGTACATATGTCCTATTATTTTTTATTAATGGGTAAGTAGTAAAGTATTTATCTTCAGTTTTAGTAGGGAAATTGCTTAACCACAAGTTTTTATGCTGTTTATAGGAAAAATGACAATAATTTATTATTCATATAATTGAAATCTTTAGGATGTAATAATTTTTAGTCTAGACTGAATTGTTATGGAATAAAGAAGCACTAATAATGTACTTGAAGTTGTTATACTCACATTTAGGTTTCGTATCTTTTCATGATGAACTCACTGTTCTTCTCTGGGCTATGAGGTTGAGGGTTTAATTCTAGCTGTGGGGCTTTAAAGTGAGTCATTGGCATCCAGACTCTTTCATCAGCAGCAGGAATGTGATGTTCTTGATGACTGTTCCTTCCTCACTCTAAGGTTCACTGGGGCATATTTTCTTTAATTTGAGTCTCCAGGTTACATCCATATTTGCCATGCATAGTGACTTTTAGTATGGTTGACATCAGTCTTGTAACTTCTAAATGCAGTTCTGGAGTTCCAGGTCTGCATTCCTTTAACTGACCAAGGCGCAGTTTTTAATAACTGTGTGGTCTTCAGTGCCAGGGTGTACCCACCTCTTACCATCATCCCATGTCTATACTCTTTGGTGTCTTACCCTGTGTCTCCCTTTCTTAAGGCACCTGGTATCTAGGTCTGTATTTCTCTACACTAAAGAAAGAGAATGGTACCTGGTTTTGGCACTGTACTAGTTTGAAATCAAACCAGTGGGAGATCGCAAGTCAGAATTATAATTTAATAGAAAAAAAAAAAAACCAAAATTAAAAGAAATAAATAAATGCAGTAGTACAAGAACACTGACAAAGTCAGAATACACCCTGACACTCTGTGGTGGTAGCAGTCCAAGCAAAGCAGTTCCGTTGAAGCGGTGAACCTGTAGAAAGAAAAGGGTGAGAAAGTCCAACGGTAGCTCTTGTCCTCTGGGATTCCAGTAGGTAAGCGCTGGTGTGGTGTTCAGAGTCTCAGCTTATATCCAGGATGGAATAGTTGGCTCCTCCCTCTGGGTGAAGCATCTCACAATGGGATGGTGAGTTGTGTGATAAGGCCTGATGGGCCCATTAACAACAGATAGTCCAGGAGGGAGTTATCTCTGAGTCATGGGGCGAGGCATTGATGGCCCATTAACAGAAGATAGTACAGAGGGAGGAGGCAAGGAACACTGCTTCAACAGCTCATGGACATGGTAATAGAATATACTTCAACCTAGGACAGGCACACAGATCAGCAACTGTTGTACAATATATATAGCTCATTAGAATGCAAAGTGAATTAAAAAAACCCACACTTGTAATAAAATGACAGAGGTACTTTAGGAAAGCAAAATATTTTTTTTCCTCCTAGTATTTTTGCTTTTGGAAACAGTAGAATTACACTTGAAATTCTTACAAAATAAACCCAATCCAGATCTTATATTCTGTTCAAAAGGACAGGAATCTGCAGAAAGGAGTACTCTTAAATGTCATCATATTGAATGTATCAGTGCTGAATAACAAAGTGTCATAGCATCGCTATTTAGTATAACATTTTTAATATCCCTGTTAAATGAGAATCGACCAAATTATGTTTAATTAAAGAAGGTCAGGTAAGTAAGGAGATGATGAAACTGTTTTTTCTATAACTTTAATAAGCAAAATATTGGTAAGATAAGGTGACCTTTTAATTACAATTATGAAAGGATGAGAGTAGGTGGAAGTAAATCTAGGGCTTCCTTAAAGCAATGAATTGCAGTGGTATTATGTACATTTTTTTTTTCAGGTTATCCAACAAATTGGTAAGAACATGTTACCAAAAAAGGTCAAAAACTCCTTTAAACACCAATGTATCATTCAGAAGCAGGCATTCTTTATTCAGCCCTGAATGCACAAGGGGGTATTTCCTCCAAAACATTGTGCATATTGAGTACAGAAGAAGCTCCTGTTTATATACTATAGTTTACATTAATTGATTTTTCCCAGAAGAAACATACATATGATAATTATTTCTGCACATGCGTTCTTCTGTCCCAGGAGTCCCTCTGGTGATCTCTGGTGGTCATAGACCCCAAAGTTACAATTAATTGCTCAATGAACTGTTATTACTTCCCAAATACAGAGCTGAGTTGGCATATCCAGGCTAGTAACTCTCCTGTTTCTCTTTTTGGCTAATGTTTAAGATGATCCTACAAAATAAGCATTGTGCAATTCTGTAGGCTAGTGATTTTTAAGAATAAACCTTGTATTTTACCTATCAGCTGAGCAAACAATTCTTCATCTGTCAACAAACAGGCAAGCATCTTACCTTTTCAATGTTCTCTCTAATTTAATGTGCTCAGAAGTGCTCTACAAGATATGCCTTGCTGTGGTGCACACAAGCATGCAGAAGAAAGGCCACCTAACAGCAAAAATTTTGTAAGTGAAAGAAAACTGAAGGAGGTGAGTTACATTGATACTGATGATTCATACTTAACCTTCATGGTTTGCTTGCTTGCCATATGACTAACACAAGGGTGCCAAAAATTACCATTGATCAATAGCTTGAAATTGCAGCACTTGAACTTTCACCTTTAAATCTGCTGTGCTGTAATATATGTTCAAACATCAGCCTTTTAGACTTATTCATTCTGGCTGCAGATCAGCGTTGCATAGACATCTGCAGAATGTTAAACATACATTTCTTTCTAGCATTGAATAGCAAAGCAAATTTCAGTAGAAAAACGTTGTTCATGTAGTCTTAGTTTAAACAGACAGTCTGGGGGACATTTAGTATCTCTGTGCATTCAATTTATTTTTTCCTTCAATTCTGATATTACAAAACTCTTTTTAAAATAAGCATAGTTATATATATGAGAGGTGGAGTGGGTGTGATTTAATCCAGAGCATTGTGAAGTACATGGAAAAATTTCTAGTGACCCCAGCTCTGGAAAGGTTTACCATATTTTCAAAGATTCTTTAAATCTTCAAAGACTCCAGACTCCTCTCTGCAGTTTTGAAGTGCAATGCTAGGCTTTTGCAAAGCCCTTCCTAATGTGTGAACAAGATCAATGAATAATAGAATTTACAAAATCTAAGCAAAATGTAATTTTTTCAGTTAAAAGAAAATGTGAGTAACTTTCAAAACAGACTCCCCGTGTAACTATTACTGTTATTAGAAGTAATGGTTGAAACATAAGGTGCACGGTACAATAAAAGCGATATTGATCTTTTAAGAGACTTGAAAGGAAAAACTCTCACTAAATTAAAGCAAATTTTGCCACAGCAAAATTTATCCTTCAACATAATTTTTCTGGTGCAGGTACTCAGTGTGCCATTTACTTAAATTTTGTTGTCTAAGGTTTGACATCTGGTCTAAGCTATTTAATTTATTTCTTGCTTTTGTCGTTTAAAAATGCAAGGCATCCTTAGTTGCTAGTTTATCTCCATCCTGTTTTAGACACCTACACAGGAAGACTGTCTCCCACTCGAAGTATTTAACTTTTTTTACTGACTGCAAATTACTTAGATAACCAGCTTAGACGGAACGCCTACGAATGGCTAGAAGTAGACAAAAGGAAGACTCATTTTTAATTACACTCCACTTTTCATATACACAGCTATAGTAATTTCAGGAATAGTTCTGTAACATTCAAACACAATTTTAACTGTGTACCTTTTTCTAGAGGGTTACTAATATTTTCAGACTTTGTGTTTTGCGTGTTTGCTCATTAAAAACAAAGAAAAAAAGAAATAAGTTCTATGCTTTCCTATAGCATTTAGTTTTCATGTATTACATGAACCAAGACATTCTTTGTGTGGGTGTTAGGTTTATTTGGAAAAGAAGTTCCCTGACTTCACAAAGCAACTTATTTAAAGAAATTTTTCAGATCAAAAGTAGAGTTGAGCAATGCAAATTTTTATTTTGTTTGTTTTTTCCCCCCACTGATGTAGTGCACTGTGCAAAAAAGGCAGACAATACAGGAAAAAGTAGTGCATACTACCCTGAACAAGCACTTAGGAAAACAGTCATTAACAGTGTCAATCGTAAGATTCATTACTCCAGATCTACCTAGCCTGCAGCTTCACAGTGCCATTTGCTAATAGATGTTGGCTTGCATCTGAAGTATCAGTGCCTGGAAGGTTCCTATTTCAAAGAAAACAGAATCTCTCTAATAAGACTAAATATACAGACTTTCATCAGCAGCAGTCCTACTACTGACTTTTCGAAAGAAAAGGCAAATAGTTATGAGTATTTGTAGCTTACCACACATCTTTCAGTGTTTATGATAAAACATTAAAATTACTTATTTAATCAGCCTGTCTGTCCTTTTTAATTTACTAGCATTGTTTTAAAACTGTATTCGTTAGCAGTTATCAATATGTGTTTAATAATAATAAATAGTATTTATTATGAACACTGTTTTAATAAAACTCTTCCAGAATGAGAAAATATAAGCTATTAGGAAGATCTATATATAGACGTATAATTCTACATTTATACACACATGCATTTGCACAATATAAGGTGTGCACCATGCAGTTTGAAACATCTTCCATGCATATCTATTTTAACAAAGAAAGAATTTTCTTCAGGGAATTATCTGAACTTTTAATCCACTTCTAAAGACTTCTACTTTACTGGAAATATTTTTCTATGGGTTTGTTTTTTTGTGCATTTTTTTTAATGAGGTTTTTTTTGGGGGGGGGGATGGGGGGGGGGGCCCCTCCCCTACCCCCCCCCCCNGGGGGGGTCCCCTCCCCTACTCCCCTCCCCTTTCCCTGGAATTTGTTACATTCTGGTGAATTTCTGATACTTTTCTCTTTATTTGGCACATTGCAGCACCTTCAACGAGTGATTTCTTATTCCAGTGAAAGACCAGAACTTAAATGCATAGACAAAACAATAAAAACAACTCATGATTACTTTACCTTTTTTTTTTTTTTCACCCAGTAATGAAGTTGTAGCAAACTTTTCCTCCTTGAATTTAATTTGTTTGATATGATTTTAAAACTTATTTAAAACAAAACCTCCATGAATTGCCTGGACATTAAGCAGTTGTTTCTTTGCTGTTGCAACATAGAACCAAAATAAATTGTGCAAAAGAAGAACATTGTGAGAAAAAATAAAGATAAAAAAGGATATATATGTAGCTTTTTTTATATTTGCTGATACCATTTTTCAGGTAGGCAATCAACTAGATGTTAGCCTAACTTTCCATTCTATTCCATCTGATAGTTTTTCCTCTCTTTCTTTAAGATACAGCAATTGGCACAGCATTTCATTTAGGAGACTATAGTAGAACTGACAATCAGAAATGTTATAATGAAATTTATGATAAAGATATGAACGATTTTCTTCTCCTGTTACTGTAATCTTCTTGTGGGATGGTCTGATAATTAGAAATATTGTCCTAGTCAGAAATTGAGGTTAATAATAAGTATTTTGTATTAAATTGTGGTGGTTTAAAGCCACTGTTTTTCAGTAGGGGCGTGCTCAACAGTGACGAGAAGACTAAACAGAATTTGAACAACAGGGAAACAGTTTATTTGTCTGAGGCTCAACCAGGAGAAGAAAACAGTTTAAGGGAACCTCAGACTTAACACAAAAATCACACCTGACAAAGCCACGCAAAAAGGGAAAGGGAAAAGGAAAGGGAAACAAACAAACTGCTTTTCAAAGGCTAGGCAGGCTGGCAGGGGAAAGGGAAGCTGCTCCTCTCCTCTCACTCTCTCTCTGTCTCCCTCCAACGGTAGTCACTCCCAGCCCTTGAAGTTTCTGCAAAAACACAAAGCAGTGAAAAGCACCTCCCCAAACCAGGGAAGCCACTTGGGGAAGCTTTTCACTTGCGATTCTGTTGGCTTGGCTCTGGTGCCGATGAAGGTGGGCGGAGTCAAGCTGTGGGACCTGGAAGTCAGGAGGAGAGAGGCCGTGCTGCTGCTCCCCAGCTCACAGGAAGCTGAAGAGAGGAAGGACTTGGAGAAGAGAGGAAGGGCTTTTTAAGCCCTCCAAGTCCCCTGTGATTCTTGTCGTCTTCTTCCTGGCTTCGCCCTCTCCTCATTGGCCAGTGGTCCACGCTCCACCTCTTTTGAAATCTTCGATTCCAGCAAAACGGCAGTTCCCGCCAAAAACCACAAGCTTGTTCCTTGGAGGCATCATGGTTTTACCAGCTGCAGCACCCTCAGAGCGGCTGTCACCTCCCCCGGGCATCTTCTTCCTGGCTTCGCCCTCTCCTCATTGGCCAGTGGTCCACACTCCACCTCTTTTGAAATCTTCGATTCCAGCAAAACGGCAGTTCCCGCCAAAAACCACAAGCTNGCACAGCTGAGCTGGGTCCGCGCATGCTCCGCGCCACACCAACAAGGGAACTGGACCCACTGCAGCGTGTGTGCTGACCACAGATGANTTGCAGGGACCTGCTGTGGGCTGCTGAGCCGCCCGGGGGGCGCCTGCCGTGGCCAAGACCCACACAGTCTTGGCCAGGGCACCGCTGGCTCTGCGCACTCTGCGCTGCGCCGGCTTGCCAGCAGCTGCCACCTGCACAGCTGAGCTGGGTCCGCGCATGCTCCGCGCCACACCAACAAGGGAACTGGACCCACTGCAGCGTGTGTGCTGACCACAGATGAAGCTGCTGGCAGTGGCACTGCTCCTGTCTCTCCCCCGGCATCATGACCACATCTGGGCACACTCTACACTGTTGAGGGACCTCGGCCGGCACCTCCTGTCCGGCCGGAGTCGGGCTCCGCTCATGTCCACTCCTCTGCACCGCGAGGGAACCCCTGTCTCCACAGCCACGCCAAGCTCCCAGTGAGTTCCTGCTAAGAAAACTGTGGAGAGACAGCTGGGGCGACCCCCACCTGCCCCAAGTAGGAGAGAGACTGGGCAGGAACATGGGGCTGCCTCAGCCCCCCAGCCAGCCCGGGGCAAGGGGGATGAAGAGTCTGAGCTTNCCCCCAGAGAAACCCAGCACCCCCCTCCCAAACCCCAACATAAATATATTTGGAAATGCTTTTATTTCCATAACAGTGTGTGGATAACATGTTGAGTTTAGTTAATTTGAGGAAGTGGTAAGAGTGAGGTACACATGCTTGTTATGAGTCTACCAACTATCTTCCCTCTCTTGTCAGCAAGAAAATAGGAGAGAGAGAATCACAGAGAATCACAAAATATGCTGAGTTGGAAAGGATACACAAGGGTCATCGAGTCCTACTCTTAGACCTACATAGACCATTTCCAAGAGTCAGACCATGTGCCTGAGTATTGTCCAAGTGCTTCTTGAACTCTATCAGGCTTGGTCCTGTGACCACTTTCCTGGGGAGCCTGTTCCAGTCCCAACCACCCTCTGGGTGAAGAACCTTTTCCTAATGTCCAAATTAAACTTTCTCTGACACAACTTCAAACCATTTGCTTAGCCCCTGTCACTGGTCAACACAGAGAAGAGATCAGTGCCTGCCTCTCCTCTTCCCCTCAGGAGTAATTTGTAGACTGCAATGAGGTCTCCCCTTAGTCTTCTCCAGGCTAAACAGGCCAAGTGAGCCCATCTGCTCCTCCTATGGCTTCCTCTCAAGGCCCTTCACCATCTTCACTGCCCTCCTTGGACCTTCTCTAACAGCTTAATATCTTTCTTATATTGTGATGACCAAAACTGTCACAATGTTCAAGGTGGGACATCACCAGTGAAGAGCAGAGCGAGACAATCCCCTCCTTTGACTGGCTGATGATTCTTTGCCTGATGTACCCCAGAGCATTTAAAGGTCCCTCAGTATAGAGGAATTTCTAGTATCAGGTATCAGATGTGTTTTGACTCGGATCAACCCCGACAACACCTCTGTTGCTCTCAGCACTGCCTCCTCCTTACCTGGCTGGCTGCTGAGGTCCCCTGAATCCTCACAAGGCTGCTACTTGGGTGTTTGTGGTCTCAGGAACCCAAACTCCTGAACCCTCTTTCAGTGAATAGGGTCTCCAACATTAACCCTGCAATGTTGCTGTGGCAACAGTTGCTATGAAGTGCTGAAGTTGTTCCTGTAGCTCAGCTACCCAAGGAGCCTACTTGGCTATCTTGGGCTGAATGACTAACTTTTAGACAGCTAAACATGAAAGACACATCCCTCTGAACTAGTACCTCTATGAATGAGGCTGAAGTAAGGAGGACGTGAAGTCAGTGTGTGCTTGGGAGGGATGTCTGTCTGTTTGTCTCTCTTTGGAAGCATTTCTCATTTGTGGGAGTACAGCCAAATATCTGTCTGCATCCATAGTGATAAGAGAACATGAAGTCAAAGTGAAGTCTACAAAGTGTTGGTGTTTTTTCCCAGGGAAGCACTTGAGATGCTGACAATGTGGTGGTGATATCTCAGTGGCCTGTGTTAGTCTCCACTGAGGCTAATCTGCCACTCCAGCTCTTGTGTTAGTATAGACTTCTATATTTATCAATGTAAGTACTTAATTACTGATGACAAAAGGAACTGAAATAAAAATGCTACTACAGATAATTTTTGTCATACCATTTCTCAGTACTATGAGACTAGTGTAGGTTTATGTTATTCTTGTAAAAAGCTCTTCTGATGTATTGTTCACAATAAAGAATTTCCATTATTTATAGATCACATTATACAGTTTATATAGGTACAATCAAATGGCAGTTATATTTTATTGTAAATAATATATTGCTATGCTATCATAAAATACAGTATTTTTCCAATGGCGGGTAAAAATTTACACATGTGGTAAAATAACATGTTCTCTTGATTACTTCACAAACCTTCTAAACTGCCAAAAAATAAAATTTTAATACATATTTCTATCAGTGTCCAGTTTTCTGACTGAATGTGACTTTAAAAGTCTTTTATGTCTCACTGCAGTCATAACTAGACAAAACAAATTCTCTGAAATTTGTGTGCATTCCATGATTGCAAAATAAAGTGAAGAAAGATGTTGAATTATTTTATATATGACAAAATATATATTATTTTTCCTATATTTCAGTTATTATGTCCCACAAAGCTGGAAAACAATGTGAAAACTTGTAAGCTAGTTTTGCTTTGTTAGTGATGTCTTTATTACACAATATTCTTCTCAGGAACGCTCCTAGATCTTGTCTGTCTGCACCTTGCTGTACTTCATTCTGTGGGTTTTCAGGAAGTGCTGTCAGAGACTAACATTTGAGTAGCTGTGCATGATGAAGTTTCTCAGATTCTAAAAATGCCAAATACCATACTGGTGTCTCCATATCAGAAAATACCCTTCACAGTGAAGACTCACCAATGTATAGGGAATTAATGGGATCCCTCAGAATGTCTCTGTTACTGTGGTCTCCTATGATAAATTATACATGGAAAGAAGTGAAATACATATTTACAATGATCTGAGCTGGTAGTTGTCTGGTTTTTTCTTGCCTTTAGTTCCCTGGCCCACTGATTTCTTTCAGCTGCCATGTATGTCTCTGTGTAACCAATCACTCTTTCCTAGAATTGAGGCAAGTGTAAACTTGATAATGATGCATGAGTATGCTATTTTCACAGGAAAAATAAATGAACACCCTTTCACTTATCAAATAGCAAATTTCAGAGGCAAAGGTGAAGATCACGGACTGAACAATCAAAATACTTTTTCTCCTAGTCCAATTTAATAGAAAAATTATCTAAACAGAGGTATAGTTGTTGAGATTTGTTATTAAATGTGTTTTATTAGACCTTTGTAGATCTACACTCTGGAAGTTCACTCTATATTTGGACTTTGGTAACTTTCTTACTTTTGTTTTTCTTCTCTATTTATATGTTTTTTTCACTTCTTAATAATATACATTAAACATAAAATACAAACATTTTCATCATGGATCTTCTTTAAAATTATTTAAAACCATGCTATTTACTAATCAAGCAGAGACTAAAAGATCAAACATATTTTTTGAAAAGACATAATATTTTGAAGTGTTCCTGTTCCTTTTTTAATATTTATAAAAGCAATAGTATTTCACAGCCATTCTTCAATAAATGTTTTAGTAATATGTATTTGTCATATTTAGACTCTCTTTCCAGCTCCCAGATGTAAATAGGTTCCCAGTCAGATCACTTTGTAACTCAAAGACTTAACCTTTATTGCGTCATGAATGTGGGTAACATTGGGCAGAGGAATTTGCATACACTAGCCACTATATCTTATTGAAAAAAGGAGACAGGCTTAAAGATGATTTTTTTAAACAGCATACAAGCATCCTTCCTTTTAGACAGCTTTTTTGTTTTTTCCTCTCGAATATCATATTTGTGTTATCCTTTACTTTCCCAGCTGTCTGTTTTCTTTGAGTGTTATTATACAGTGTGGATTTATTTTCATTGCTTTACTGTATGTTTCACTTCTGTTTCTGTGCCAAAACACTTATTTATGCTTCTCCTTTCTGAAAACCTTTCACCTCTATCATCCCCTGAGACTGGCTGGTAAGTAAAAAGCAGTTTATTGACAGTACATGTGATACCTTTTGATTTCCTTAAGAGCCCCTTGCTTCTTAGGTTTCAGCCTAGCTTTCGTGGCGTAAACCCATCCTAAGATTCATTTGAATTATCCATTTTCTATTTTTCTACTTGCTGTAGTTACTGTATGTTCAAGTTATGTGGGTAAGAACTGCAGCTCTAGATTTGTAAAAGCAGTCAATAATAATGGTGACTGAATGGGTTTACACACGTACACAAACATACACACACAGAATATTTACCCCATCCCCCTGAATACTTTTTATTTAAAAATAAAAACAATTAACAATGCTTAGCATGCCTAGATTCTCAGGGCTCTCTTTATCTTTATTGTTCTCATGGAACTTAATATCTGCAGGGCCCTGCCAGCTTTAGGATGTGGATGGCATAATAATGAAAAAAAATAAAAATGAAATCATAACAATGAGAAAAGAATCAGATTTATTTCAGAAAATATTTTTAACTAGGTATATATTCCATTCCAGTTTCCTCCTTCCCAGATAACATTTCAAATATCTGTTAGACCTTTAACATACCATTTCCACATACTGGAGAAAAAGACGCTCAGTTTGGAGGAGATTGGCCGTGAAAGTACCAAAGCAAAGAACTTGCATCATTTTTCTGCAAGTATTGCTAAGGATGTCCTTCGCTACTAGCTGTTTTTGTTTTGTTTTGGTTTTTTGTTTGTTTCTTTGGTTATTTTTTTTTTTTTTTTACTTACAGAGTCGACTGGAGATTCCTAAAGGCTATTTCAATAGTTAGTCAAACATACAACAAACCTACTATTCACATATGGCAACTCTGTCTTCACTGTGAGATGTATTTAGCCATATTTTGCTCTATTTTCTGATAATTTAAATCTCTTTCATGGCATTGTGTAGGGGTATGAAAGGGGAGGGGAGTACAGGGGGGTGCTGGCGGGTTCTTAGAGGGAGCGGGGGAGGAGGGAAAGGAGAAGGGGTCCCCGTTTTTGGTATAAACCCCTATTTTTTTTCAGATTTTTTCGCTTCCTTCCCCAACTCACCACTGCTTTTCTCCGGTGCCAGCTCCGGGGGTGTGCGGGCCAGCTCTGGGAGCCCGCGGGGCCGGTGCCCATGGTGCGGGTGCAGGGTGGTGGTGCGGGCTCTCCCCCCCTGGTGCCTGCGGGCAGTGTGTTGGGGGGGAGCTTGGCTCATGGCCCCGGCCCGGCCGTGCAGGTGGTGGCGAGGGCACACCAGGTCCCTCCCGGCGCGGGGCGGCCCCGCGCTGCCACGGGGCTGCCCTGGCGGTGGTGCCGGTCCCACGCTGCCGCAAGGAGAAGCCAGCAAGAAGCCCGTGGTGCCAGCAGCCCCGGGAACAGCCCCCGTGCGGCAGGAGGGGCGCGGTCACCGCCCAGGCTGCTCCTGTGTCCCTGGCCGGCCCCAGACGCCCCTTTTGTGGGTTTCTGTGGTCGGCGGGTGCCCTGGGAGGCGGCAGCCATCCCACGGCTGGCAAAAGATGGCGCCGGGAGGCTGTTGGCTCACAGACTTTGGCAGGAACCCCCATTTTGTTGGAGCCGGGAACCTCAAAGGGGGGAATGGAGCCCAGACCGCTGGCCAATCCGAGGCGGCGAAACCGGGAAGAGGACCACGAGATTCACGTGGGACTTGGAGAGCTTAAAAGCCCGAAACATCGGAAGTTCACTCTTTTTGGCTTCCTGTAAGCTGGAGAGCAGCAGCACGGCTCCCCTTCTCCTACTCCCAGGCCTCGTGGCTTGACTCTGCCCATCCCCCATCGGCATCGGAGCCAATCCAGCACAACTGCAGGTTGAAAGCTTCCCCACAATAACATCCCGGGTTGGGGGGAGGAATTTTCACTGTGTTGTGTTTTACAGAGACT
>VXBA01003078.1:434208-534883 GCA_013399895.1 Serilophus lunatus | reverse complement strand
GTTTGGAGTTCCCTTAAACTGTTGTCTTTCTTTTTGGTTGAGCTCCAGACAAATAAACTGTTTCTCTGTTGTCAATTCTGTTCATTCTTCTTGTCACTATTAAGAGTGCCCCCTAGTTAATATAGTGGTGCTTAAACCACCACAGCTTGCTAGCTAAAAAATTTCACAGAATCACAGAATCAGTAGTTTGGAAGAGACTTCCAAGATCATCTAGTCCAACCCTCACCCTAGAACCTCAACTAGACTGGACTATGTCACCAAGTGCCACGTCCAGCCTTTTTTTAAACACATCCAGGGAAGGTGACTCCACCACCTCCCTGGGAAGTCCATTCCAAAACTTCATTACTCTTTCTTTTTGTGGATGTAGAGTTGCACCTGACTTCTCCAGTCCAGGCCCCTCTCAATCTCTTCATGTTCAGGGATGCTGCCAACTCTCCTTTCCAGGCCTCACTCTTTATAGAGAGCTAAAAGACAGCGCTGAAACACTGCCTAGAGGACCTTTCTGACAGAGATAACCACCATCTGTTGCATTACTCCATTGGGTTTTGAAAAGTTACCTCTGCTGGAGAACTTAGAAGCTGACTAGAAAATAT
This sequence comes from Serilophus lunatus, assembly GCA_013399895.1. Classification (NCBI taxonomy): domain Eukaryota; kingdom Metazoa; phylum Chordata; class Aves; order Passeriformes; family Eurylaimidae; genus Serilophus; species Serilophus lunatus. The sequence goes on along the minus strand of VXBA01003078.1, from coordinate 534,290 downwards.
TGAAAAGAGTAATGATTCTGTCAGAGTCTGTCTAGTGTAAGGAGGCAGTGTAAACAGAGGGCTTGCTCTTGCATTTTTTATCTACTCCAGTGGTAATACCCTTTCTGACCTAATCAAATCCTGAACTCACACTAAATCACTCTATAAAGGGCATGGTTTGAGTAAAAATTTCAAGATAGACTACTAAGCTATTTTATAATTTTTACAAATTATCTGCATGTTTGTTATTGTAAGAAAAAAAAAATCATGGGAAAATGTGTTGCAATTACTTGCAATTGGCAATTTAGATGTCACTAATCCACTATGAATTCATTTGGCTATAGTGGAAGGTCTTGACATTTTAATATATGAAACCATCATTTTGGCAGATGAATTTACTGTATCTATTTGCAGCTGCCTCCTTTCCTAAAACACTTAGTGGTAGCATATTATGGCATCACTCCTACAAGTGTAAGAAAGTGACAGAAGATGCCACAAAGAGACAGTGTTCTCAGTGCATGTAAGTTTCCATTCCCTATGAAAGATGAGAAAGATATTTTTTAAAAATTTTAATCATGTCTGAAGGTGTAGCTCCAATTTATTCTTATTTCTTTAATTTGCTATTCTGGATTTTTTTTTCTTTCTTTTCACAATTGCATTCTGATTTTGTATTTTCACCAATGAAGTTGCTAACCATATTAAATGTTCTAGATGCAAATTTAAGTGTGGTTATGATGCCATAAATATCTAAGCATATAAAACCCCCAAGGATTTTGAGTTTTGTGGGCTTCTTTCACCACCTTGGACTACCCTTGATAGATCTAGACTGCAACCATCACTTTGACAAGACTGGGACTCTCACTACCAGGAAGATCACAAGAAGAGGATCAATAAGATGTCATCAAAATCTATGGAGTGAATGTCACTCTCTGTCACTGCCTTTCTCCCCCTTCATTTTCACTATTTCTACCTCTCTACTTCACATTTACTGTTCAAGAAAAATCTGTACTATTGACTTCAGCATGGTCTGATTTGCACCTTAATTCAGACAGAGGCACCTCTCTGATAGTTTTAATAACAGGATCATAACACTGAGTAATGGTGGAAGTTTGCAGAGTAAACTTGATGTTGAATCAAAAAAGTCATCATACCTAAGTGATGATCTGAAGACCACTTAGGATTTTCTTGTTTTATGAAGATCCCAACAAAAATAAGGCAAAACAAAGAGAGAAAGCAGAAATTCTGAAACATATTTAACAGCAAGAATGTTTCTTACATGTGTAAAGAAGATGCAGTAGTTATGCTGTCTTTCATTGTAGACATGAATTTTATGTGCAAAAATACTTAAGCATGGTACGCAATTTATGTGCCTTAAAATGGCATGAAATGGCATACAGAAGAAGATAAAAAGGAGAATATGTGAAACAGCATCAGGTAAACTATTGCTTTGACAGCTTAGAGTACGTTCCAATGGAGATGAGACCTGTTCGTAATTCCTCTTCTCTGTGTAGGAAAGGAGTAGTGGAAACAACAGGATATTCCTTTTCATATGGTTCCTGATAGAAGTAAAATATATTGTATATTGGATGTAAAATAATAATTGCTTTACATGGAGTTTGCAGTGACTTCTGCGGCGCTCAGAAAATGTATCTAAAATTAGCATGTAGTATAAGACTTGTCTCCATTTTATGCCACATCTATAAATTTCTAAAGCTCTGAGGTCTCCTCAAAAATTCTTAAGAACCTAAGCTGTCACTGGTCTTCGATGGAGCAAATCTGAATTTTTGCAAATTCTTAGCAGCTTGGAGCATGAACGTTTGGGTTAATTTGGTTTTGGTGGTGGTGTTTTTTTAATATTTTTTTTGGTTGGTTGTTTTGGGGTTTTTTGTGTTTTTGTTTTTTTTTTAATCCCTCTCTCCTCCGGCATTCCAAATTGCTAGATATCTGTCTGTCTTATAAAACCACTGTTTCCAACAGTGCTTGCAAGAAAACATGTATCACAATCTGTCTCTCAGAGACCAAATACATATTTTTTCATTGAAAGCCTGAGAAGTCATCTAGGCAAATTTGGAGATGTTAACAAGAAAGAAGGACATATTTCAGTACTAAGTACAATCTTGTCCATATGTTTATTGGTAGCAATAATGCCTAAGAAAATCCCATGAAACAGATACATTTAAAAATATAATGTGCAAGATCAAGTATCTATAAACAAATAGCAAAACCAAACCAACAAACAAACAAACCTACCCACAAACTTACAAAATCAGGAAAACAAAAAGGTGTAGCTGTCAATACATCCATAGAGTGTGATAGAGGGTTGCTAATGTTATGTTGCTACCATAAAGATGCCATGAAAAAGGCGAATGTTGTGTGAGGATTTACCAGGCAAATATTTCTTCGTGAATGAAATTATCAATGCTTTTGCAGAAAGAGTGATAAGAGCTCACCTGAAATATTCTTTATGTGATAGGTAGTAAAAGTCTAAAAAAGGTGAAAGACAACCTTCACAAAGTATGCAAAATTAATTTCAGGAAGACCATTTTAGTATACTCTCTTAAAAGGGACTGAAAACTCATTTGATGCAGCAATAGAAAAATGAGTAAAAATGTAATTGTGCTCTACTAGCTGAGAACAATGGCTGAAGATACAGAAGAACTCAACACTGAAGAACAATACTTCTACAAAAATATAAATAATTTAGCATATAGATAAATTTATCAGTATTAATCTTCAGAGGATTTCAATAGCTTGACCAGTTTTCAAATAACACTTATTGTCTGAAATATTTTATTTGAAACTTTATTATGCAAATAGAAAGGATAATATCTGATGATCTACAAAGTTGCTGTTGTCCTGTATGCCTAATAAAAACTTGGAAGTTAGTTCCTTGAGGTATAACGAAGTTGTAGAATTCCCATACCTTTTCAAAAGAGACAATTACATTTTGTAACTGCCAGCGTTCTACTTCTTGTTTTTCTTTTAAGGTCCCTAAACATTCCCAGAACTGTCAATATCAAGCATTAAAATGTAATGTAATAATATATAAAAAATGTAATATGTAATATTGTAAAATATAATAATTATATATATAAATAAGGTCACCAATAAATTATAAGAGATTAGAAAAAAATCATAATAATGAGCTAAGAAGGAATTGAGACACCTTCTGTGAGCACATACTTACATGATATTTCCATGCCCTTTGAAGTGCATATCAAAGGAGCCTTGGGAAAAATAATATGAATTATATGACAACTCAAGAGTTCTTCAAATACGTCATAGAACAACAGTATAGTAGGTATATGTATTTATTGCATGTTATAAATAGTAATGCATGTTAACTGAGAAAGATTATTTTGAGGTTTCAAATTAGATATTTTATTTAATATGATACTAGGGAATTTTATTTTTCTGAAGAAAAAAAATTGTTTACATTTCAGAATGGAGATAAAATAAAAATACGTGTTTCCTAAACAATAAAAATCCAATTCTTCTCTAAACTCACATTTTAATTATGTAATTGGATTCTGCATTTTGCCACTGGAAGATAATGTATTTTAAACTATTCAAAAGAAACAAAGAGATATTTAAATAGCTTAACTGAAAAACATATTAAATAATTATTGCCAAAGCTTACAAGTTGCAGAATTCGAAAGAGATTTTGAAGCACTAGTAACCATACAGGAATCAAGAAATTGACTAGAAATATTTTTGTCTAAGTTACGTTTTCGAAACAATAACAAAAGTAAATTAACCATGATAGACAGTGAGCAATACAAATATTAACACAGTTCTGAGTAAAGAACTGAGTAAAGAAGTGTATTCTGAGTAAAGAAGAAAAATCACTGTTTCTCCCACTACCATTTTTTTATTTTGTTTTACTGCATTTCATCATAGAGTGTTTAAAAGCAAAGATTTTTTTAATGTCAAAGAAAGCAATGGTTTATAGCTTACTTTTATTGCTATTATTATTGCTATTGTTATTATCTTTACTTTTAAGACCTAATCTATCACTCATTGTTCTGTCAATTGCATTTGACAAGCAGCTTTTTAGACTTGAACTTTGTCACGTGGTGACAGATAACTGTGCTTTGTGCAATTGCCTTCTTTGCAGAAGTTTTACTATGGAATATCTCATAATTAATCATCAGCATTAGATATGATTCTCGTACCACAAAACCTTAAAAAAGAGAAAAAAACAAACCTGTGGAAACACACAGTATATAGGGAAAAATCATTTTATAGCATCACCTTGAAATGGTGGCAGATATTGTTTCCTGAGGAGATAGAAAAATAACAACTTGTTGGAAGCCGGAGTATATGGGAAATAGAATACCTACTTTTCCTATTTCTTGACTTGTGCTGCCATAAAAGTTGCAGAGATAGTGCACACAATATATTTGGTACATTTTAAGCACCATAAAAGTAGCACATCCAAAAATACTACCATTTTTTGTGGAAAATAATTCTGGAACCATGTGGTAAAACAATTCACTATTATTGGTGACCTTAGTTCTAAGGAACACAGAAGTGTTTGGGATTGTGGAGTTCTTGGTTAAGAGTTAAGTGTCCCAAAGTCACAAAATGACTTTGCAGAGAATCTACTGCAAATCCACAGAGCTCATTGTCGTTCTTTCACAGAATCACAGAAGTGATGAGGTTGGAAAAGACCTTTGAGATCATCAGGTCCAGCTTATTGCCTAAGACCATCTCATCCACTAAGCCATGGCATTAAGTGCTTCTTTTTAAACACTTGACTCTACCATGTCACTGGGCAGCTCATTCCAATGGAAAATCACTCTTTCTGTGAAAATTTTTTTCCTAACATTAATAAAGATATTAAACGGGATTGGGCCCAATAGTGATCCCTCGAGGACACAGCTAGTGACCAGCCGCCAACTGGATGTGGCACCATTCACCACTACTCTCTGTGCTCGGCCATCCAACCAGTTCCTAATCCAGCTCAAAGTGCACCTGTCCAGCTTCTCCAGGAGTTTGCTGTGGGAGACAGTGTGAAAGGCTTTGCTGATATCCAGATGGACTACGTCTACCCTCCCTTCATGAGCCTTCCCCTCATCCACCAGGTGAGTCACCTGCTCATAAAAGGAGATCAGATTCAGTGGAACTCAGCCTCGTTTTGATCAAGTTATGCAGCAATGAGAGCAATATCTGCGCCCATTCAATTTTTTTTCAGAATTTTCTAGCAATATAATCACAGAAACTGGGTGTAATCATGCTTCTTTCCCTTCTACTTCACCAAGCAAAACCAGGGTTTTTGTGCTTTCTGTCTATATAGATTTAAAGTGTGCAACAATCTGGGAAAAATGGTTTGCATCCCTCCTCTTTTGTCATGAGTGACTAAACAGAGCCATCGTGGAAAGACTTTATGGAGGAAAAACTACCAAAATTATTCCATTACTGGTTTTATTTTAAATGACAACTTACTTGGTGTTTAATATAAATTTGCTAACGGTGCATTTAAAACAATGTTATATTTAAAAAGGAAGGACTAGTACTGAAAAAGTTTCATTCTTGTTTTGGACTTAACTAGAGAGATAATCCATTTATTATATTCAAAACTTTAAATTTATTATAGTGCAAATGACACTCCCTTGTTTTATGAAGAGGTGCAATGTTCATGGGAAATATAAAAAAGTTCTACTCTTCTATCTATATATATACAAGGAACAGTTTCCTTTTGTAGCATTATTTAACCATTCTTTCTCTACTAAGACTTTAGGGAAGCTCAGATGAGAATCATTTTAATTTTTACATATGGGTTGAGAAAGGGACAGTAGAGGTCAAAGGAACATCAAAGCCGGTGGAAAATTCAGGACGTAGGGTTGGGTGGCCAATCAGTCTGTACTTCCCTCAGAGAGGTTGTAGGTCCCAAGATATTTTCTGAAATTACCTTCCACAGTTTATTTAGAGAAAAATTTCCTATCTGAAAAGACAGAAGTTAATCTACAGAGAAATATACTATTCCAAGCCATGTTTGCTCAGTTTTTTTTTGTTTGTTTCTTTGTTTTATTCTCAACATATCAAACAAAAATTTATAGGTTGCTATATTATGAGAAGAACAGAGATCGTTATTCAAGGTCTTAGAATCGGTCTAATGGGCTTAATTGGTTTGGGACCACAAATAAGACTGGTTTCTAAGAAGCCACTAAAGTGGGCCAGAGAGTTGCATGGGGTCACTGTCCCTGGTGTCTACTTACTTTCTAATTATTGTGAAGATTTATGCTTGATCAAAGGCAATTACAAGTTTTTATCTTCTACTTCCAATTGACAGTGTAGGATAGCATGCATAAGTAATATGATGCAATTCTGAAACAGATTAGCAATGCAGACTTCCCATTTGATTACCATAGTGCTAACAAATTGTTCTCCGTGTCCATAAAGCATCTGGCAAGTCTGTTGACTGATTTTTCTTTTTTCTTTTTGATTGGTGTGTGTTTTTTATTTACATGGGGTTTTTTTGGTTTTTGTTGGTTTTTTATGTTTTGTTTGTTTTTGTTTGTTTGGTTTGGTTTTTGGGGCTTTATTTGTTTGGTTATTGTTTGTTTGTTTAGGTTTTTTTAGGTGAATCTACAGCTTTTCACAAAATAAATACGCAAATATCCACACATTTTTTTGTTGAATGATTTTATCTAGGACCTAGTTTATCTCATACATTCCAAGTTGCTTTATCATATACACAGTGCATTCAAAGATATCTTAGTCATTAATCATGAATTTAAGAACATATTTTCATTATAATTATGCATATACCTATAGAAGAATTGTTCTGATAAGACCAGATCTGAAACTGATTTGACACTGACTGTACATAGATCACACACTGGTTTACAAAATTTGCAGTAGTATGAATTTCCATAATGCAATAGTGAATTAGACCTGCTCTAAGACTTTGACTATGGAAAAATTAGAAAGGTATAGATACACATACATTTCGTGTGAACAGATCTACATGAACACAATCTTGGGTAATTCATATTTTTATCACAAAAACTTGCCAGGTGTTGAAAAAATAGCTTGCTGATGTCATGTCTAGATGCTTACCAAGAAAATGAAAGAATTTTATGATTCTCATAAATTGTTTTGAAAATATCTACTGCCATATGAAACAATAGGCATGGAGTTGTGCAAAATATCACTACTAGGGCCCTTTTCATTTTTCAGGTATGGGGGATTAATTGGAACTTAAGATACAATACAATGACTATCTGTTCAAGCTTCTCAGACAAATTTCTGTAGTGATTGCAAGGTAACTATTTTGATCACATACAGTATAGGAACTTGTTTATCCACTGGCAAAGACCTAATAAACCTTCTTGGGTTTATGGAAGATAGCATGACATGGCATTTCTGCATGTTTGATCTAAAATCTGATGAACATCGTTTGAAGCTTGAATAACCTTTCAAAGCTGAGATAGTGCCATTCTGAATGGTGAATAAAATGTGTAAGATCTTCACAGTACAAATTCTGCAGATTTAGTACACATGGTCATCTAGTACTCATGAATTTGAACATGATTCACCTTTTCTGCCACAGTGCAACAATCATGTCTTGAAATATTCTGATTAACACTATACTGTATTTTCTAATATTACCTCCAAGGGACAAAAACTCAAGGCAAGTGGGATGAAGAACACAATAACAAAAGTTCCTTCAATGATTCTGTCTAGTCCTTTGCATAAGATTATCAATATAATGTGCATTCTGCAAGTTAGAAAAGCCAGTGATTCAAATGACTCTGACTTCTTTTTGTGTTTCTATATATATTATAGTAGATATAGAGATTATATGCTGCATCATAGGGCTAAAACTTCTTACGTGTAAGATTTGGACACTTTCTTTCTACTAAAAATGAAAGAGGATTTTTTTCTAGTACTCTTGTCTTAAATAGCAGTTCTCCAGTACCTTAATAGTGCCATTTTTTTCAACAGTTCAAAATTTTATTCAAATAGATGAAAATTTATAGAATGGCTATTTTCACTTCCTGATAAATAAAGATTTAAAATTCCAGTTTTAGGATTTGAAATCATGGGGTTTTCTAATTAAGACTGACTTTTTAAAAAGGACTTTATTTACCTTGTGTAGACTTCTTACCTATAATTTATGATTGCATGCATAGTTAGATGAAAAGCAAATTCTTTCCTTTAAGATATCTACTAAGGTGTATGTTGAAAGCTGACAAAAAAATCTTCCTTTCCATTGATTTATCCCTTGTGTAGTTTAATCTCTGATACATGTAATCAAACAAGCACTCTCAAACCATGCTTTAAAAGATTTAATGTAAAATTTAATGATTTACTGCAGAACTGCATTTCTTGCCAGAGACATGGCAGAGAGCCTCTTTACCATAACACAGCAAGAGGGATAGTAACGCTAATGAGAGTAGAAGAGTGAGAAGAGTTAAAAAGAATGGCTTTATTTTTCTATAAGGCAATATTTGGCAGAAAGATATGGGAGGTTAACAAATAAGTATGTACTGTTAGGAAGCCATAAGAGATGGACACAAATGTACAGTGGTAGGTCATAAACCAGATCAACCATTCATAAAATCGTGTTATTAATAAAACAGAGATTCTTGTTCTCATGTTTCTAAAAGTTCTGATGTCAATTTTTATGGTTATTTCTTTAGGTCTACTTCAGACAAACAACATAGAGGTGCTGCAACCAAAATGCTAAATATCAGTTGTGGTCCTCAAAATGAAAATGACAATGAGTTCTTAAGGACTGAAAATCTGGTTCTCCTTCTATACAACTCAGTCTTAGTTTACCCTATGGAGCAGAACTAGAGTCTGGAGGAGAGATACAGATTCTCTTTCAAATGAGATGGGTATGGTCAATAGGTACTTGATTCAAAAAAAATAATAAAGGATAAAGTCTTCACCCAGCTATCATGCTTAAAAAATTGTCATACATCAGCTGAACAAAGCTTATATGTGTATAGTTTCAGATCATTAACAATGAGGAATAAATTGTCTTAATTTAACAATGAAGGTGGATGAAACATTAGTACTACAGCTTCTGAAATGCATTAACTTACATTGGTGCATACAAAATATATACAAATGAACAGTTATTGCATATCAGATGGAGTTCAGCTGCAGGAACTTGTTCAGGAGTTTAAGCCATGGAATTTACAAGCAATTCTGAGGATGATGACTGGTGTTAATATATTGAATGACATGAGTTAAAAGGGGAACTACAGGAAAAAGATTAAGGGCCTAATGGAAAAGTCAGGTCATGAGATTGAATGAAAAGGGGCAAAATGTTTGAAATAAAGCCTGTGTCAAATCCTGTGTCTTTGTAAGGAGAATTGATTACTGATTAAAGAGGAGTTAGAGGAAGAATTTGAGTTGCAAAAGTCCTGTAAATTGATTGTGTTGATTGGGACAAAACATAACTCAAATTATCTATTCCTGGCCTATGTACAAGAAAATTACTGAAGTAAAATGTAACAAAGATTCCACTAGCTTCCAGAAGAAATGAATGTGCTATTAGATGATCAACAGATTATATCCAAAGCTTGAAAGAAATGGCTAAAGATCTTACCGTAACAATAAATTGCACTATATCTGATTTTTTTTTTTAAAGAATAAAGATTCAAAAGGTACTCAAATATTGCATCTGCTAGTGAAAACCTCATATTTTTATCCAAAAGAACTGTGTCTGTATGCACCTTCAAACAGAAGCTGTGCAGTTCCCCTGAAATGCCTAAAAGGGAATTACAAGCAGGGAGTTTTCTTCAGGGTGGGGTGAATTGTTATCAATTTTGCCACCTTGTCAAAGGCACTGAAAAAAACCTACACAAATTCTCTGACTATTATTTTACTGAAGCACTTCTATTTTGAATGAAATTTGGTTCTGAAGTACAAACATACTTGTACATGTACAGCTAAATACAGTTCTCTAGTTAACCCTAGAGGGGTAGGCAACAGGTAGGTTAGGCAACAGGATTTCTTTTCTTAATACTTTATGGAGGTATTTTATTCACTGTATGTTGTTAGTTCTCATGGGTCCAAGGCAGAAATGAACATGGCTCTGTCAGGAAAGATAGTTATAATTATTTATATTCTGTGAGTGTGATCAGCCAATATGTTGTATATTACAGTTTTCTAGATGTCCTGCCTGTTGTTTTGTCAGGACTGAATCGAAAAATCCTTCTGCAATATCAGATGCAAGAATATGAAATACATTAGTTTGTACATTTTTCAAACTATTTTTTCTGTGGGTTTCCACTCAGATCACTACTATGGTCACCTTTTTAGAGCATGCTGAGGACATTGAAAAGAGTTGCAGGTGAGAATAGGTTTGATTTAACACAATCTGTACAAGAAAGTCTTACAAAAAATGGTAGCTTAAAGGCTGTGATAAGGTAGAAAGGATTTGAAAAAAATCCTTTTTCCAACCAGGTCCTCAAAAAGCTCTCGAAAATGGTTGCAATGATTTTGCAATCACAGCCAGATTTTTGAAAGAAATGACCTCTTTTCTGCTAGTGTTAAGTTAGACCATATGTCCACCCTCTGCCCTTTTCATAGTCTCTCAGTTGAAGTCACACTAGAGAATTCTGGCCAGCCTGATCCTACCCCTCATTGCTTTCAGGGAAAAAGCCATCTTTTCTAGAAGGGATCTTCTTCAATTGAACCAAATTCCCTTCAGGGAAGACAAACAAGAAGACACTTTCTCCTTTTTTGCTCAGCTAACTATTTTAAAAGGACATAATCTACAGTCCCCAGTAACAAACAAAAGAATTGTGCTACTGTCTGTTTATACCAGTTAGGAAGCTCAATAAAAGACAATTGTTAATTTTACTCATGCTGTGAAAGAAAAGTATGAAAACTTAATATCATTCAGCACCTCAGTGCCTTTCCTGCATCTGTTTTCAATGGGTTAACAGAAGTTATTGGAGAAGGAGAGTAACGTACAGAGCAGTAGCCAAACTGTTGCCTAGAAAGCATCTGGAACTGCATATTAGAGAGAATTATTAAGCTAACCTCATATATATCTTCTATATCTTAAATATTTTTATTCATTCCTATTTTTATTGTCCTACTCATGCACTTTAATGCCTTTTACTCTGCTAAATTATCTATCGGAATATTACATATTATATATATTTTTCTATCACAAAATTATCATTAAAGTTTTGCTCTGTTTAGTAAGTAAAAAAATCCTAATCTATACATACACACACATAAATTATCTTCACTTGTACACACAAGTTAATCACATATAGCTACTACAGAAACATCCTTTTCAATTTATATCTAAATCATTCCATTCACTTTTTATAGAAAAGCCTGCATTTATTCACAAGGAATAATTACTAGGTTTTCTTTTCCATATGAAAGTTATCTGTATTTCTTTCTCTCAAATCACTCGACTCTAAATAACCAGTCCATTTTGCTCACATAAATTACAACTATGATGATTTGTTCTTTCATTCTTTTTACTGTAACTCAGATAGAGAAACTGCTAATGCACTGTGACGGTCAGCCTCATCCGTGAAGGTCTGAGTCCTAGGACACTTTCAGGGCATGGAGAATGACAGACTCATAAAAAAACACTAAAAGCTCTATGATGACATTTAACTATTCCCTTTTGATCAGCTCTACCATACCAGGAGAAGCCAAGTCTTGCATTCAGGCAGACCTCTTGTGGTCCATCTCTACAAACAGAGGAAGTGGTAGTTCAGATGCCTCAGTTCAATTTGTCTAAGGAGGTAGAGAGGAAAAATAAAAGCAAACGTGCAGAAAGCTCTTGAGTTACTTGGCCTTTGCTCTCCACTTCCCCATGTCAGGATCCATGAGAATTAATTAATTAAATATTAACTGAAGAAAATCTGGAAAGAGATTTTAAAACACATGCAACAATGACTAAATCCAGTTAAAATGTCAGGACCTCATTTGTAAAATTGATGTTATGTTGTGAGGGAGTGTTTGCTAAAAGAGAAAAAAAGAAGTCAATGATTTTGTGTGTCAACCCAATTCAGGACTTCAGAAATGAAATCTGCTCCTTGGTAGGCTACTTCTAGTGTTTACTTTCTCATGTCTTTAGAGAAGGGTGAAACAAGACAGATAAGCCTACATTAATAACACTCAGAAACAAGATTGCAATTGTGCTTCTGTGTGTAGAGGTATAGACCATGAATCACTTCATCCAAGACTTGCAGACTCAGATAATCCTGCAACCACATGTCAGCAACAGAATAGTTTCCAATGGATAACTGCTTATCTAAACCTGTCATCAATGGTGGCTTGCCTGTTCTCATGATAAATAAATAAAACAAGAAAAAAAAAAACCACCAAAAAACCTTTGTGTATTACCTTTCCCCAAAACAGATGATAAAACAGCTGCTTTCATAGACAGTCTGTGTTTCAGTCTACAGAGGCCCTATCATCTCTGTCAGTGGGAAGGACAGGCTGTGTTCTCTTGTTCTTGTGTTCTCACCATCACACACTCAAACCTTTTTTATTAGAAGGAAAATGTAATCTGTTCTTCAGGTCTTGTAGGAAAGGCTGTGAACCGCAAATCATACTTGGTCAATCACTCTCTCAAGCATGTCTATGAGGTGTGAAGACTGCAAGTGAGAACTATTAGTTCTCTCAGCTGAAAGGGAATGAGTCCCCACATGACCATCCCAGACACGATTAGTGCATGAATATTTCTAGTAAACAAGAATTTTGTAAATTATTTCAAAATCAGAGATGGTTTCTATCATTCCTTTCTTCATGCCAGGGAATGCTGACGTGTTCTAAGGGACTGCAAAGGCCCAAAACTTATCTACTGCAGTGTTTTTCCCAAATGTGAACTTTAAGGTTCACCAAAGTGACAAACAAGAGTAAGTCTCTTTTTCTGAACATTTCTTCTGTTATAAAAGTTGTTCTTGCTTGTTGAACCTTTAACTTTGAAGTGAAACCTCAGCTAAACCTTGAAATACATTAGTTGAAAAGCTACTTTACCTCATCTTTAAACAGACAGAATACGAATAGACAAGGCTTAGATCTTTAACATCTATGTTCATCAGCTCTCTGGTTTCATTTTCATAGATGGAATTCTATTTAGTTCAACAACTTCATTTGGATTCAGTCTTAGGAAATGTTATAATTTTGATTGTACTAATCCTGTCCCTCACCACTCCTATAAATAAAATACATAAAGTCTGGAGCATTTCAGCATAAGTCAGGAAGCTAATTATGATATCATTTCTCTTTAAGAGAGGATTAGTCTCAGAACTTCTGGAAGTTTGCCTTTTCTATTACTGTACATATTCACTCCTTAGGATATGTACATATTAAAAAAAATTCAAATACTGTAATAAATGCATGATTTAAAAAACATTTTAGTGTTTCTTCAGGGAAAAATATTCGTATCATTGTACTTTTTCAGTGCATGGCAAAAAAACCCAACAACTCAAACAATGACAATAATATTTATGTTATTCTAGCCAACAGTAACATTCATCTGGTTTACTTCACGAAGTGGGTCTAGTCTTGTTTCAATAGTATTTGAGAATATTTTTTCTCTTGTCCATTTATTATTCATCTACAATTGTCCTTTTTATTGTCTTCTTACCTTCTAGGTATGTTGGATGTCTATAATTTACTGACATCATGGCTTTCAACTTTTGAAAAAATTGATTTATCAAAGAAAAAAAATGCCACACTAGTTACATACAATATTTCTATGCAGTTCTGTTTTTTCTTTTTCCCCCAGGATCTACTTCACAGTCAGGATTTGATAAGGTTTGCACAACCAGAAATGAAAATATGATGGTTTAGTTCATAAATTATATGACAGTTACTTGATACTTGGCATCTTCATTAGGCAGACACTGCCGCATCACGCCCAAAACATGCAACATAACACATTAGATTAAAAGCTGTATACTTATACACAACCACAAAATATGTGACAGAAAAAGCATTTCAGAAAATGCAGCAGTACCTCTTGATTGTAGTTTCTGGGGATCAGTAATAAAAGTGAAGTAGTATACCATGAGGCTGATTTCTACAGACCTTTCAGGGTATTCTAAGAAGTTCAGCAATATCTTCAGATTGTTCAGCATGAGCATATGTGACAAGAACATGCCTGTAAGGATGTGTCTGCAGCTAGTACAGCATGAACTTTGCGTAAGTGCTGATCCTGCAACATAGAATGTTAGTCTGGACCTGTGTTGTTTTAACTGATGTTTGGACTTGGGTTACAGTGTAAAATTGCAGTCATGTATACATGATGCTACAAAATGTGATGTTCAAATATATGGTGTGTATATATACATACTGGTAGACATGCTGTGCTTAGGTGTAGGTGATTTGCCAAATCTTCAACATTAACCAATGTTAGACATGTTCAGGAGAAAGCAGGATCACAGAAATTTATAATCTGCTCAGTAAAATGATCATCAGCAGCTAATCTGCACTTGCTTTCAGCGAGACCAGGGGACTTTTAGTAGACCTCACTGCATTTTGCAAAACAAACCTACTATTTTCCTAAGACAAGCTGAATTCTGATCTTGTCTGATTATTATTTAATTCACTAACTTTATTTCTTTTAGTATTTTTGCATAGCTTACATAGTAAACTTATCTGTTCTCCATCGCAAGTCAAGTGACACAGGCAATATCTGGATTTCTTCAAGCATTCAAGGAATTGAAAATATAATTTTTTCTGAGGTTTAGTGCTTTAATTATGCTTTAAAAATTTAATTTCTTTCTTAGTAATATAAAACAGAAAAAGCTTTTCAATACTAGTTATGGTAGTAGAGATACCTGTTTTCAATCACATGAAATGTGTGACATTACAGTTTTTATGTCTTCTTATTGATAAATGTAGGCATCCAACTGAATGTATATCAATGAATTTTCACAAGGTGTATAGGAGGAACCTCACACATATTAAGAGTTGACTTACAACTCTTTCTGTCATCTCTCTAGCAGTTCATCTTATATATATATATATTTCATGCATTTTTCTAACATTTTTTTTCATTCTAAATAGCAAATGGGATAATTCTTAGTTAGCATTTATTGCTATGATTCTATTTAATTCAAAATGTATACTAAGTGACCTGCCTGCATCTCCTAACATGCATACTTCAAGAGGAAGACACAGTGTTTGCCATTTCATATATTTCCTACTGCCAATAATGTATTCCTTTCTTCTTTCTCTGGAATGAAATGAATAAGGTATTTGAGAGGATACGCTATCATCATACTATTAACATTTTCCTCTTTTGTGCACTAGTAGGTATTTTCTTTTAAGTCAAAATTCAGTATGATACCTGTCTTTGATTACTATTACCTGAAGAGTCTATTGATGGTTTGGTATATTAGGCCACGACACATTTGGTGTGAATAAGAGATAATGATAAATGTAGTTTTCAAGGATCACCATTCCTCGGTTCAGATCTTACCTTTTCAATAAGAATTATGTAACTTTATATTTCATGAAGAAACAACAAAAAGATGTTCAAAATTAAATTGCTTCCGTGTTCTGTCTAGCATTGCTTTGATAAGCTATTACAATAATATAATAATCTGATTGTCACTCTTTTGATCCATTTTGGTACCAAGAGATGCATCAAGAGATGACAGTGTCAGAGACATCCCAGAGCATGATTTGCCATCATAAATTTTCTTGCAGTATTGTTGTTGTAGAAAAGGTTGTGTCAGCAGTTTCATTGTAATGCCATTCCTCAAGAGGTGATAGCTCAACAAGGTCACAGTTCTCAAAGCCAGTTTATCTAAATGATCAAAATATTTGACAAATTGAAGAAAGTAATACAAATTATGTAAATGTTTATATTTACTCATAAGAACATATAGTTAAGAATTAAAAAATATCTATCGTACATGTTTCTTTTCTAATTAATCACTTTTCAGATGTCTTTCATAACTATGATATTGTTACATATTTTAATTCCAAACCTGTGCAGAAAAGCTCACTTGTTATTCTTAGTAACATCACTTACAAAACTTCTAAACAAAAAACATTTCCAAATGGAAGCTGGACACTGGTGTGTATACTTACATTTACTGAACCATCACTATTTGACACTGGCTAAATATATAATCTTTCTGTGTGCTTTAATATATCAAATGTAAAAACAGAATATTGTAGAATATAGTGAAAATATGTTTTAAAATTTAAATTTGACTTAGTCATTGTTGATTAGGCATCAAATGTCCTGCATCTGATGTTAAAGAGAGCTTTTGTAGAATGAGATGATATTTGAGGATTTGTTTAATAAACATGAAGACACGGCCAACAAAAAAGGTTCTCGAGTTAAACCTGAAGTACTTCCATGTGGCTCTAAAAAGCTAGGAACTGTATCTACTTTTGAAAATTGATGCATAATTTCTGACACCTGGAAGAATTTTATGTTATCCAGGTGTGTTGTTGGTTCATACCTGAACTGATCTTCAAAGAACCAGTTAAATCTAACTTCTGGTCTCTGAGAAACACAGAGCAGGTCTTATCTCATATTTCAAATATGCTTCTGAAAAGTTAATGCATATTTTCATAATGTCTTTTGTAACATTCTCAGCAGCTCTACTTGACAAATTGATCAACAGGCTTTGGATAATTTGGGGGTCTTATTATGTTCCCTTCCTTATGAATATGACATAAACTTTGTAATTTCTTTGCCCATGTCAGAAGTATTAGACAAATTTGCTCTGAAAAAAATGCCTAAATTGATGTCCCACTACATATATGACCAGAGCCTATAAATGATGTAGGAAAATTAACTCTTTTTTTTCCTCCAAATTGAAACATAATCCCCTATAAAATGGGCTTTCTCTTTATCATGTAATGAGAAATCTTGAATTTATTATGTAGTAAACTTGATTGCCTCTTAAATCAGTTTAACTGCTCCATTTCCCAGAACTGATGACATGTGGTCGCCTCCTTTTCTTGGTTTTAAGGTCCTAATTTTAATGAGTGTTTGTTATCTCTACAATCTTTTCTAGGACCTATTTTTCATGAATTTTTTAATAGTTCTCAAGTTATTGAGTGCTTCTACTTCCACACTTGCAGTGTTATCTGTCAGTAATATTCCGCTATCAGGGGTATGTGATGAAGTGTTGGAAGGATGTGGATAGACTTGAAGTTGTGTGGAGATGATGCAGAAGTAGCTTAACAGTGATTATACAGACTTATCTGTAAAATAGTTTATGTATTTAAGTGGATGAATAAATCAGGTTGACAGTTTTAGGTAGTTTAGTCGGATCCTGGTTAAAAAGCTCAGCATACTTGCTTGATGTAGTCTAACCTCCTTATTTAGGACAACGACTTGGAGGATTCTTTGCCAGGTCAGCTCCAGGGAACTTTGAGCATGGTGAATACTGTACTTATAGTGCTGAAATTGCCAAAGAGACATTAAAAAAAGAAGCATAGAAGTAAGGAAAGTAATGACAAAGTGAATATCTGTATTCATTTTTCTAAACCACCAAATAGATGTGATGGAAATGTTGATAGGTTCATTGTAGGCTCCCTATTACTTCAGAGAAGCTTAGAATATGAGCCTGAGCACACGGTATATACTAGGTTTGCTTTTAGATTACTAAGAACAACTGACTCCTGTTCAAAGCCATTGGGTCCAGGTGCCTCTCTTCAGTTAAATCACCAGGAGCCCACTTGACAGAGAATTTTCCACTCAGAATTAGGCAAAGACAATGAAAAAATTTTAATCAAAAAATCATGATGGCCTCCAATTCCAGTTTTGTCTAATGCCTTTACCTTCCATCAGCTTTTATTTAATGCATTAGCCAAGACAGTTCATTATGCCACATTATTTTCACAGACACAGATGTCACAACATGCAAATTTTGAATAATGCTCTGTGTTACAACTTTTACTCTTTATTCCACCAGTACCTCAATGGCCCCAGCTAACTGTATTAGACAGTGTCATCAACGATATTACCTTTTGCCCTTGCTTTTGTTGATTACACATCAGATTTTGCAGCACCCATAATACTAAAAATATAAGTCTTTGTGGAAGACAGTCAGTTATTTCCTGAGGTTATTATCCCTTAGAATAACCCACTGCATACACATTTTTGCATTTACGGAGAGCCACAAGGCATGACAGGAACCTCTGAGAGAACAATTGCAATGTTTGCAAACCTCAATATCTGTATAATACAGACAACTTGGTATATTCACAAAATATTTACTTCTCTGAAAGCTCAAGTTAAATCTTCCTTTGTGATTTTTTTTTTGCATTTGTGTTGCATTATTTAGTCTGAAATAATCATGCAATCACATAATTGTCTTAATCATCATTATTATTTGAAAGCTATTTCAATAGATTTAGGGGAAAATGTATTTTTGTTTAAGGAATTTTTCTTAATACTTATCTTACCACAAAAAACATTTTTTAAATGATATTTAAAGAGATCATGCTATCATCTAGCCTCCATATCCACTTAACATTGAAAAAATATTTTATTTTTCCTTTCAAAAACTATTTCTTTTGGGAAAATGAATTGAAAAGATGTGCCTTTTAATAACAGTAAATTAAATATAATAATATTTTTACATAATATACTTCTGGTCTAATAATTTAGTAAAGCAACCAAATGTTTTATTGTTTTCTACTTGGTCCAACACAATGCAAAAAACTTTCAGAAAAAATTATATAATCAGGATTTTCTTATTGGATGTAATGTTAACTGTTTAGCAAGAAGAAAATTTTGCCAGCTTTCATGAATTTTTCAATCAGGGAAAAACAGTTAAATAGAATATAGATGAAAACTATGAAGTCCAACATAATAGAACTGGGTCTTTGCTTCTGTAATAGAGTAACACTGCACATTAAGCACAAATATTTATTTTGTTTCTTTTGCTTTGGCAGTGTTGAAAATAGCTAATGTTAAACCAGTACATTTTTGAATGAGAAGTATGAGAATTTGATTAATGTTTAAAGTCTAGGAGCTGCTGAATATCATACATAATCCAATTACTTTTTATTTAATTAGTTTAATAGCAACCCACTTTGCTATAATTAAACTAAATCCCCTGATTTTTCTCCTCAACTGTTTATCAATTGATATCTTTGAGGAAATCATACTGGGATATAATTATCGACAATCCTGAATGGAATTAATGCACTAAATAGTACTTAATTATGAGTAACATTCCATTGCTGGATGGGTTAGTTTGGAAGACAGCAAGAATACAATACATAGTTTGAAGCTTCTGAGCCACTTTCTCTAGAGTTTTTTGGGAAGAGGAGATGATACAGTTATTTATCTCACTAGCTGATACTGAACAAAGCAATGCCAAGTTAGAAGCTAAAACTGGATCAAAGAAAAGAAGAATTGCAACCAGAGGCCCTTCTGTAACTGTTTACTGAACTGTATATATTAGAAATTACTTTGAGCAGTATCATAAACTCATATACATACAGCAAATTGGTATAAATAACTGTAGTGTTGGAACCATGACGAGCTAAAGCCATAATTTCACTGCTTTATAGATAAAAGAAGTACATTCATAATAGTGTCAGACTCTTGGAATTTGTCAAAGAAATCAGCCAAATTTAATTTTCTTGTATGTTCTTTTTTAATCAAACATAGGTGCATCACATAAGAAGCTGCATTTGCAGAAATGTCTTTAATTCATCCCCTGTTCACAGTTCAGCATGAACTATGACATTAGATTGTTAGGGACTTCCCCTTGATAGGTTAAATACCAACTTCCTTTGCAGTGCCATACAAATTGAGCAACTTGCCAGACTTTGATTCATAAACACAGAGAATGAAAAAACTGTAGTTCCAGACAAAACTTGAAAATTTAATAGTGCCTATTGTGATCCTCACATTGATGACAAAAAGTGTATTATTTTAGAAGTGTTATCAAATCTTAAAAAAGCTATGGTTCTCCCTGGTCTGAATTGGAAGTTTCTTTCTTTTTAGAAGAGTTAATTCTTTCCCAGCCATGTAACTAAATGTGCATTATGAATACCTAATGATCCTTAAATAAAAAAGCAAAGAAAGAAATAAGATGCTTTGTTAGCTTATTTGTATGTGTCAATAAGAAGATAAGGAAGAAGTCACATAATCTTATTTTCCATTTGATATTCCCAAGTGTTGAGATGTAATGGGATGAAACACTTTCTAGCCTAAATGTGATACTGTAATATTGACCTGTTTTTACATGGTATTTTTCATGGCTATAGGTATTCTGGAATAACAACTCAAGTGGAAGGGTTTGAATCTCTTTCCTATTCTAGAAGTAATGTGTGATGAAGGAGGAAGTAAATTCACTG
The DNA here is from genome assembly GCA_013399895.1 of Serilophus lunatus. NCBI lineage: Eukaryota > Metazoa > Chordata > Aves > Passeriformes > Eurylaimidae > Serilophus > Serilophus lunatus. Next base: position 514,019 of record VXBA01003078.1, on the reverse strand, counting down.
CTAGTTTTATTTTCATAACCTCAGATAATCCTTCCAAAGCTGAAATACAGATATCACGTCTCCACCACAACCAAATTTGCAATTGGTGCAATGGAAAAGTCTTCTTGTCTGAAGTAGGGTAAACATCAAGGCAGGCTTCTATACTAGTCAAGACAGTCAGAAGTCAAGGGTGTGTGGAGCAACACATATTTTCATCATTCTCCATTTACTGCAGTGAGAGTTGAATATGAGTTAAAGGTGATCTTAATTTTAGGATTCAACCTTACATGTATCCAGGCTGAATCTAGAGACAAAGGCCACCATTCATCAACCAATCTGCCATGAGTGCTTTAGATCAAAACTTAGAATATGCTAGGTCGTATGTCCCACCATTTTGTTTTTCAGTCTTCGACATTCTGATGGATAGTGGACAGGAAGAATGTTATGGGTTAACTTCACAACTTTTGTTTCAGGGACATAATCTTCCTCCTAAAAGCATGCCTGGAAATAAGGGTGAAATCCTGACGAAAAAAAGATTTTTTGAGTACACAAAATATTTTGGCAGACACTTACTGAGAAAAATTTAGGATTAACTTCTCACACTTATATACCAGTTTTACTCCAATCTCTATACTAGAAAAAAGCATGTGTACTTTATTTTTCTTCCTCTTTATTTCATATAGACATGTGACTACTTCATAAGCACCCTCTTACTACTCTAGCTCTCCAAATATTTATATCTGTTTTTAAAGTACATTACTACTTAGTGTAGTAGAAATGAAATCCAGAGTCTTTTATTTGTTCCTCATGTTGGACTATTACTGATATTACTGTTTTATGTTTCACTGTTGAAACTGCTTTCTCCTATTGTTTCCAAATAGGAAGTGGAAACTCAAGTAATCTGCTGAAATTGAAAATAAAATCAATTTAGGGCGTCAGACCACATGCAAAGTAAAAGACAAAGCTTTCACTGAGTTAAAAAATGAGGCTCATATAAAGAAAAAGAGGCAGATGTTACTTCAAATTTCAGATTTCCTAATGAGGTGCTATGAAGGTCTAACTGTCAAAGTGGAAATAATATCACCAGCCAGTTTGATGTCATTCATGTCCATATTTTATTGAAGGAAATTTGATCATGAAAGAAGTAGATTTGGTATTGATTACGATCAAAAAGCTTCTGGCCAGAGCGGTGTTGGCTGCCTGTGTCGCAGCAGCAATTACACAGTACTGGTCTCGGAGATTTTCACCTACTTGTTAGATGAAATCAATAATACACAGACAAGCACTGAAATGACATTTTAATGTTTTGCAAAGAACATTTACACTTCAGGGCTGCCTTTGAAAAAGTTTCTAACAGTGATGGAGGGGGCAAATGGAGGCTCCTGTGTAGCAGGTAAAGATAGTTGCTCTCAAACCAAGGTATTAGCTGTCATTCTAGAAGGCTTTACAAAGTCTATATGTAGTTACTTAGGGTAACTGCTAATTTTGACAGAAACAGTTTGCAAGTAGTTTTGGGGGAGGCACTACGTATAGCAGTGGGGTAATAATGAATAAAGATGAGAAAGGGGAGGAGTTGGAGGCAGTTGCATCTTCTTACCCAAGAGAGAGAACAGCCAAATATGATGGGGCCAAAGTATAAGAAGTGGTAAGTAGGAACAGTTAGCTACATTTCTCTCAATGCTGTCTCTTCATGCCTTCATAAACAAGAACACTCAAAGTATGTTGTAACTGTGGCAGCACTAGACTAAGAAAATATGTTTTACTTGGGCAGATGTTATTAACCATTTTATCCCAGAAAAGTCTAAACATGTGTGCTATATGCATTGTTCATGAAGGGTAGGGAAGGGAGCATGGGATTCCTTATGCAGTGAGGCCTTAAGAGCCATTCTTAATTGGCCTTTCCTTGGATCCTCACCCTTGCTGCCACCACAGCTTATAAATTAAGCAAGGTATGATCAACTGTGCACTTATCATGCTGGAGTGGATGCAGCTGGGAACTTCATAGAGGCCTGCAAGGCTGGTACAACATTACGCTACTACAGTAACGCTTAAGAGTTGAACTCAATGATCCTTTTGAGTCCCTTCCAGTTCAGAATGTGATTCTGATTCTGCTACTGGAGATTCAAAGTCACGAAGCTACCACCATATTTTTTCTGAAAATTCTCAAATGCTGACTTAGATAGTGGTACTCAGACACCCAGGCATGCCGATCAAGGTATTCAGTTTACCTCTGTTGTGGTTTAACTTCAGTAGCAGCCAAGTCCCACAAAAGAGCTTGATTACTTCCCCTCAAATTGTTGCATTGAGAATTGGAAGGGGGGAAGTGAGAAAACTCAAGGGTTAAGATAAAGACAGTTATATAAGTAAAAAACCTGCACTTGAGAGCAAAGCAAAATAAGGAATTTATTCACTACTTCCCATCAGCAGGTTGGTGATCAGCCATTTCCATACAACTCATGAAGAAATTGAAAATGAAAACTATCCTGTCTAAAAGCAGTACATCCCCTTCAATTTCATCATGATTTAGGAAGACTGCTGCTAAGTCCTTGCATTTTTGCCTCAGTGCCCGTGTTGCAGGAAGCAAGAGATTCTTGCAACCTTCAGTTACCTGTTCAGACAGAAATTATTTAAATTCATATTTCTTATTTTTGTAAAGAAAATTCCATAAATGTCAGGCTAATGTCAAACCTCAGCTCAACCCTCTTATTGAATCTAGGCCAGTAAAACCTCTCAAATTTCTTTATATTTCTGATATGAAAAGAAGTTAATTGTAGTTTATTTTGAATATTGTAATTAAAAATATTTTACTACTTATTCCTTCTCTTGGGAAAAAAGAGATAGAATTAAATGGAGAAGAACAAAAGTGGGATTTTCATTGCAGTATAATATTATACATGTAATTAAATTCTTCAACTTGAGGAAAATACTAAGTTTAGCTATCTCTTTTCTTACTTATACCTGAATGTGTATTCTAGAGTGCATTTGCCAGAAAGGTTATTCTCAGGTAATTGTTTTTCCCTCTGTATATTGAAAAATGTACTGAGAAACAATATAAAATGCATACATTTAGTCTAGTAATTCAGATCTGTTACACTGTCTCTCATATGTTAGCTCAAAAAATCAAGCTTTACAAAATTCTAGCAGAAATTTAAATTTCTGACTTTTAAGTGAATCTGATTAGCTGGACAAGTGACATGAAAAATGTCTAATACCTTACGGAGCTGTGGGAGATCTGTCAGAGTTCTGCCAGTGTGAACTGAAAAGACCCATTAATGATCAGCCTCATGCAATATTTACTCCTGCTACATCAAATGGATCTGCTTGTTATACTAACATAGCCAGCACTAAGAACACTGCTGCTTACAGATCAGTGAACAGTAGTAAATCAGTCAACAACTTCCCTCTGGAATTACTGCATCTACTACAAAACTTCTCAGGCATCAACAGAATCCTAGCTTTCCTAGCTTCTCTAAGGAAATGCTGTGGAACTGAGAACAACAGGATTTCTCTTTGGTTTTTAACAAGCAGTTGAGAAAGTGGGAAATAAGTTTGTTCCTTTTCTACTTCACCTTCACCATTCAGAAAGAAAGCCTAAAAAGAGATCTCTGGAGTTAATTTTTTCAATAGAGATTCTTATTTCTCTTTGGTTTTTTCCTCTGAAATGTTTAATCAACTATAGGAGAGTTATGCTTAAGAATTCAGTTTATCTTTTTTTACAGAAACATTGGTACATTGGTCTTATAAATAAAGATATCTGAGGTTTGCATGGCCATAAACACATTTTTGTCTTTGAGACTCTGTTTGAGTATGCTCAGTTTCAGCATTACAGTTGAGTACTTCCTTGGGGGCTCTGAATACCATATACCTCCACCATCACGGCCTCTCTTGCAAGTATGTCTGTAATGTAGCTATATGGGTCAAACTATTTACAATTAAAAAAAGGCTAAAAAACCCCTCAAATTTTCTGTACAGTTAGTAGTAGATCTTTTTTTTAACTACAGGTTTCAACTGTATTGTATCTTTGTTTAGTTAGCACTTTGATGAAAGTGTTTATTAATAAAGTAACAACAAAGCCCTTAGATTACATGTTAAACATAACACTATGCATTCTCTCTCAGCTGTTATATAACCATGAAAGACTGGAGTTGATATTTTCCTTGGAAAATAACAAATAAAATATATTAATCCCCTCCACTCCAATAGTGAGTAATTCTCCTGTTTTCTTCATAAAGAATAATGACTTCCAAAATGTTACTTTAAATATACCCTTTCTTAAACAATCATCTTTATGAAAGACAGTATGCCATGTTTGAACAAAATTACTTTTTATATAACAAATTATAATATTAAAAATAAAGCAATACATAAGAACATGTTTCCTATGAAGTCAATAAGACTATGTATTAAAATGCTTCTTATAAGGCTAGATGTGGTTTCCTTTTAATTTTGGAATGCAAGTAAAAGAGTTTTTTTTGTTATAAACCCTTTGCAGTCAAAATATTATTTTTAGATTTCCATTAAAGAAAATATGTTTGGCCTTTCTTGTATTATTTCTTACTCACACAATTAAATCAGAATTTTATAATTTCTATAGGCTGCTGTGTTTTCCATTCATTTTGAATTTTAACGGCTGTAGGTGGTTATGTGAATTGAAAAATTGTATCTTGGTATACCAGACATGAATGAACTAAATCCTCACGTATTTTGAAGTGGGGACCAGAAGTAGAATTCTTATACTCTCATATGAGTATCATCCCTACTGGAGGTGATCCTGAAAAGCCTTTAGGTCCATTCAACCTAGCAATTGAAGGTGTACCCCTGTCTGTGGGTTTGTTTGGTTTTGGTTTTGTGTTTTTTGTTTTGTTTTGTTGTTTGTTTTTTTCTAGTGGAAGAAGTGTGTTTTTGAAAAGAAGCTCCTGATCATCTCTAATTACTAAACTTTGGAGGTTATCATTGTGGAGCAGATAAACTTCTTGCTAATCTGGATGTGGTCATCTGGGCCTGCTCAGAATTCTCTAATTAAGTCTGCAGAAAGTAAATTTGATTCTAAAGAGCTTCTTATTTGAAAACAATTTTGTAGAAGGAAAAGGCATCAAACACAAAAATTAATATGAAAATGAAAAGCCATTTGACATAAAATCCTAATTACTGTCAAGTACTTCTGACTTTTCATTGCTCTTTATTTTGTGTTTTCATTTCATTTTTTTGCAACTTAAATGTAAACAGAATTTCAAAACACTTCAAATAGAAAATAGAGACAAATAATATTTCTTTTGCACCAACATATATGGCTCTGCAAGACACGAAGAATTTATGGGTCAAGCTCATTTCACTAAGTGTGAGAGGGTTGTAATATTTTGCTTTTTAGGAAATACTCTGCTGGAGTAACTGGTGTCCTGTTTGAAATTTTGTGACCACTTTAAAGGAAGAAAGCTGAGGTTAACTCTTAGGACTTTATTTTTCCACTGATGTGATTTCTAGGATAAGACGAACATGCTATAAATAAAATCAGCATATAATAACTTAATGTGTGTTTTTGTGTGTGAGATACTCTATGGTAATTTGATTCTTATGTGTCTGTGTGAGGGCATTTGTGTGTCCACATTTTGTCCCTAGAGGCACAGCACAACACAGATTAGACAATTTACGGAGATCATTTGATCCAGCTCCCTGTCCAAAATCAGATCTTACTTTAGGGTCAGAGTAGACGGCTCAGTGCATTTTGAATGTTTACAAGGATGGAGATTCCACAGGTCAGCTGTCCCAAGGTTTAAACCTCTTTCTAGTGAATTTTTTTCTTTTTATTGAAAAAGAAGTTCTCTTTAAGTCTCTTGTCCTTCTGCAGTGTGTCTGCAAGTACAGTCTGCCTCTGCCTATTTAAAACTTCCATTAAGTTCCATATCTTTTGGCTTTCTCTTTTCCAAGCAAATAAATCTGTCTTCCTCAGGTGCTTATTGCACATCACATGCTCCAGCCCTCTATCCATCTTGGGGATTTTCCTGTGGACATGGTGCAGTTTTTCAATATCTTTATTGTACTGAGAGCCCAAAACTGGATACAGTTCTCCAGATGCAGCCTACTGAGTACTGAATACAGGTGGGAAAACATTTCCCTTCATTCCTTGTATGTGTTCTTGGTAATACAGTCCATTATTGGGTTAATCTTCATCTCCAGCATGCTGCATTGCTGACATATGTCCAAAGCAGTGACTGCTGTGGCTTCTTGGTACTCTTCTACAGAGCTACTTCCTAGCTACTTGGTCCCTAGGCTGTAGGACTGGACAAGGCACAAGACTTTGCATTTGCCTTTACCAAACTTTGTGAGGGTCTGTTAGCTCAGTCCTCTAGCCTCCTACAACTGCTACCCTCAATTTATTCTGACTTACAAATTGCTGAGACAGCTTTCATCCCATTGTGTTGTTGAAGTACTTTGCGCCCATATTCATCTCCTATTTTGAATAAAACAGCAAATGCCTTAATTAGACCTAGAGAAAATTAAGGCCCTGTCTGTTCTATGAAATAGGTGTGATATCGAGGAGATAGACCCCCAGGACTTTCTGACAGAAGGAATGGAGTATGAATGAAGTCACATCTTTATAAGAACTTTATAAGGAAAGTCTTACACCAGACATGTACAATTGGCTGTAACTGTGTGGAAGGCTACTTAAGAATTTCTCTTGTGATCAGGAAATCCAGACGAGATACAAATCCAGGAGAAAAATGGTTTAATTACCTAAAAAGTTTACAATGCTGCTGCATTTAAGTTAGCTGTAGACTAAGCAGTTCAGAGGTTTACTCAGGTAACTGAAAGTATTGCATTTCATATCAATGTTCATTCATTATTCTGGTGAGAATTGGGAGTTACTGGTAAGGTCCTGAGGTCTTTTATAATTTTCTTTTCATTTATTCATTTCATTCATTTTAAGAAAACATCAAATTAATTAAAACAGTAACAATAAACTTCATATATTTTAGTTTGCTTGGGTTTTTTTAATCTATGGTTCTAGGAATTCTACAGTTCCAGAATATATGTATTCTAGACTTTATATAGATCCTTTAAAACATTTACAAGGATTGTTTTGATTTTGCTTGAGATATTTTGTTTGATTTAGTTTTTCTTATTTGGCTTGGTTTAACTGATAAATATTCTTTAGTGTTTGCCTTTACAAATGTTACCAAATGTATTTGGATGTTGAGTTTTCAGATCAGATTCCTTTAGGCTTTTTGGAAGGTCTGTTATCACCTGCAAAGACAGCAGGATTTCTATGAAATTGTTGGCTGATTTTTGTACTGTTTTTAAACAAGATTAGTAAATAAAAATCTTTTTTCCCTAAGGTTTTTAATATAGTTGCAAAAAAATGAATTGTATTTTCATTATAAATGGAATGTAGTACTTTAACGTAAAAATAAGTTTTAGTTGCAATAGGAACTTTACAGAGTATGAACTTGGCCAATGAATAATGAATACTCCTGAAAACTTTACATAATTTATAGTTTAATTCAGGTGTGCAACCATCCCCATCTTCTAAAATGTTTATACTTACTGCAGCACAAATGTGAGAAATTTTTTTTGCTTTCTTTTGTGGTAATTAAATAATTTTGCTTAATTCTGTAATTTGTGGAAACAGATATACCTTGTGTATCATTAAAAAGAAAATAATGCTATGATCAGTGTTATCATGGTGAATATTTAAATTGACAGTAATTATGAAAACTAATCCTTTTTCCATGTCTAAAGTTGCAGAAGGATAGCAGAATGCCATTACAGAGATGCTGAGTGCATTAGTGCTAAGACAATATTATACTTTAAATTGTTCATGACAGAGTTGCATCAGCAGGCCAACAAATTATTCACATATGATATAGCTGCTCAAAGATGAGACAAAAGTACATTGCTCTTTTGAAGCTCTAAATCATCAATAAAGTCAGAGAATATAAAATTCAAATGAAGTTTCATTTCTTATTCTTCTGAGCCCATTAAAGCAAAACAAAACTTAACCAGATACGTGATCAGGAAGACTGAAAATATGTGGCTGTTACCTCTTGTGATGCCTGATTAGCAAATGTTCATTTTTCTCTGCTTCTCTGTCTTCTCTACAGTAATTCTTAAGACAACGAAAGAATGGAACCATGGACAAAAGCCTTCATTGCCACACAGAAATATTCTGTGATAAAGACATTCTCCAGCTTCTTAAAGATGTAGATCCACAATAAATCAGATTAATTGAAATCACTAGGAGACTCTAATACTTTAAGTTTTGCACAAAAGGCCTCTATTTGGCCTTATCTCTTTAATCTTTGCTTTTTCAGAATCTCTTTAGGAAAGATATTATGATGTACGTTTGGTTATGTCCTCTTCTCCAGCTCTTGCTCTTCCTCTGGCATGCAGTGTTTGAGACAAATGGTCATGATCAACGGTAGAACAGATTATCTGAAGAAAAGAAATAGAACGTTAGTGTTTTTCTTCAACAGATCACACAGCCAGAAAAAAACAGTAGTTTCTGTCACTCATCTCCTGCTGTTTGAATGATGAATTGTTCTGAAAACAGTTCTTGTGTACATCACTGAGAGATGAGGAAGAAACTGTGTCCAGTTCTGGGCCTCTCAATTTGGGAAAGATGTTGAAATGCTTGAACATGTCCAGAGAAGTGCAACAAGGCTGGTGAGGGGTCTAGAACACAAACCCTATGAAGAGCGGCTGAGGGAGTTGGGGTTGTTTAGAGGAGGCTTGGGGGAGATCTTATCTCTCTTCAACTGCCTGAAAAGAGGTTGTAGCTAGGTGAGGGTTGGTCTCTTCTCCCAGGCAACCAGTGACAGAACAAGAGGGCACAGTCTTAAGCTGTGCCAGGGGAAGTTTAGGCTAGACATTAGGACAAAATTCATCACAGAAAGAGTGATTTGCCATTGGAATGGGCTGACCAGGGTGGTGATGGAGTCACCAGCCCTGGAGGTGATTAAAAGAAGACTGGATGTGGCACTTAGTGTTGTGGTTTAATTGATGGAGTTGTGTTAGGTCATAGATTGGACTTGATGACCTCAAAGGTCTTTTCCAACCTAGTTAATTCTGTGATAATTTATGCATTTGAAAAAATTGTAATTCTTATTTAAATTACACATTGAATGATAATTTATTCAATCTTTCTTTTTTCTAACATTGCATTTATGACACTGAAAGCTAGACTCCATTTCCACACAGTCATCTGAGAACCTGGGGTATCAGTTTCAATTGTTTGAAAGTTAATCCTCAAAATCTATTTTCGGCCATGATATTTACTCCCTCCTCACACCAACACAGAACCTTGTGAGCAGGCATGTTGCCAAAACTAGAAGACAAGATTCTAAATGACATTTCTAAATGTGATCTAGCATATTCCTCAGATAACAGAGCAGGAACCAGTCCAGTAACAAGCCAAAAACACCTCCTGAATATCTGCATATAGTGGAAGAATGATGCTGTCTAACAATAATGAGAAGTTGAATTAACCTATTTTAAAAAATTTGTAACTACAAAGGACACATTTGTTGCCTAGTAGAAAAAAACCTGCTATTGCTTGAAAGAAAACCAGAATGACAAATCTGGTTCCAAATCTTAAAAATTTTATCAAAAGGGAGGTTACATAATATTAGAATATGACTGCATATATTAATTAGACCTGCTGATGTTCTAGTAATAGTCATTTGTAGTCATCTTTTAGGCATAGTGTTTCAGTAAAAGGTGAAAAAAAATCAGAGAGGAAAGTGAACTTGTCATTTTACATTCTTCTTTCCCAAACAAATACCACAGGAAAATGCTGTTGGAATGTTAGCTCCTTGGCTCAGAGACAGCATTTTTGTAAACATCTGACACAGTGCTGGACATAGGAAAGCTTAATCCTGTTATGTCAAAAGAATAAAATACTCGCATGCAAAAAATTCACTGAGAGATTTAAGAATAAGTAATTCACAATTAAATAGATTAGAGGGTTATGACTCTTCAAATAATTTTTTTTTTCCACAGAATATTCAACATTAGGGCAGAATAAATACATTAAGTAGTGTTCTGATGTAAAAGTGTAGATGCTGTATACAAATAATATAACCAGTATCTGATAAATGGCAGCAATAATATAACTGATTTAATACTTCCTAACAGTCTAGACATCAGATAAAAACAAAAAGTAATTTGAAAATGTGAGGAGTGTTTTCTTCCATCAAATCCTCATTATTTGACAGAATTAATGTTGTTGGGGCATCTTCTCATGTATTGATCCTGGAATACATTTAAAGTTCCATTAATTTTAACAACAATAAAATGATGGAATAAAATGCAGGAATTCTCTCTATTTCTAGGAACCAGAGGAATATTGTTATATTGAAGTGGATGGTCAGTTTTGTAACTGAAAATAATTGGAAATTGGGGTCATTCAAACAGAAAGATCTTAAGTGCAGACAGCTAAACTGTAGTAATATTGTGAAAGTGGCCAGTGCTTCACTGATGTCTCCAATTAGATTATATTTGTTGGTGAAATGTCTTTGTGTATGAATTATATCTCTACTAAGTAGCCATAAATCTAAAAACATGTAGCACATAAGCAAGATCTCAAGGAAATTTAACAGTATAGGAATTGTGATAAACTTCTGTTCTTACTTTCACTGTCTATCTGTTTTGCTTAAAAGATTTTTTTGCATTAGTTGTAACATAACCTATGTTGCAGGTACCTAACAGTGGAAGAGATGTTAAACTATGATACAGCCCTCATAAATTAAGAATATGAATTAAAAGTTTAATAGAGGTGAAAAAACCCTTTCCAGTTTATTCAAATATTAAATCTAACATTGATTCAAAAAGCATGTCCAATAACAGTCCCTGTTGTTGCCTTCACCAGTGGCATATTTATTTGTTCATATCCTGCCTTTAAATCAGTGTTAATCAAGCTAGATACTTTGATTAAATGAGCTGTACTTAGCTGCATGATATCCATTATTTTGAACCCAAAATTGCAAGTGCAATTCACTACAGTCTGTGTAACTTTGATTTAAGGTATAAATGCACTCCTAAAAGATAAACCGATTTGTCTGCAAATGTGCACATTAAAGTCTTAAAATACAACACTCTAGCTCAATCCTTTCACTTCATTAATGCTTAAATTAAAAAGAAGAAATAGAACAGTTTATTTGTATAATACTACTCCACTCCAGCAATATTATTACTATGCCTTTTACTATTCAGGCTTCAGAAGACCCCAGCCATCTAAAATGTTATTGCTCTGGGTAAGGCAGTTGTTTCTGCAGGTGTTTATGTGCATTTTCAGCTTTTATTAATAGAGACAGAACTCCATTTCTGAAACCCTCATAAATCTGGTTATAATGAAAGTCCAGTTTGTTTTGGTTTTATTTACCTATATTTTTTAAGGCAAAGTAAGAAGAAAAAAACAAAGATTATTTTTTTTTAACAGAGAAGCAGTGGAATAACTCTGAGAAATAAATAGAATAATAACAATAACAACAACAACAACAATAATAATTAGATTTATATCAGACTTGGTAAATTTTGTATTGTCAAAACTAGAAGTAATTTAGTTTCAATTTATGCTTGGCTATAAAAATACATTCAATCCTGACCAAGTGCACTGGCTTCTGACTCATGCAAACTCCCAATTATATCAGTTTTGCAAAATGAGGAATAAGGAAAATATGGAAGATGGTCAGTGAAGCTGATGAGAGTTTGCCTGAATCAAAGGGGAAAAGAACTCATTAACATCTCCATTATTTGGCCATCTTTAAAATGTTTTAAAGATTAACCACATTGATAAATTTCTCTGTCCAAAACTCTTTGCTATGCATTATGTTATAAGAAATCACTGACAAGACTTCCATTTGCATTTAATTTAACTATTATAAAGGAGTATCTTAAAATTACTGCTTAAAAGGATTATTTTCCTGAATTATATAGAGCCTTTTTTTTCCCCGTTTGAAAACCTAGCAAGCAGAGATAATTGGTTCAAATAAGCAACCTTCTTTTTCAGTTTTGAACAATGTAATTGAGAATGGACAACAAAATTAAGTAGCTGTCACAGTCTCCTCAGCTATTGGATTTGGAATTCAGGAGATGTGCAGGTTATAATTTATGTGCTACCTGTGGCTTCTGCAACCAAGTAATATCACAGTTTAGTGAATAATTCAACTTGCTAATTATGTAAACAGGATTGTATGAAAAAACAAAGACATCAGTGTATTTTTTTTTCAAATCTAGAAGTTTCCCCATGGTATTTGTATGTGTATTATCAGCATTTTTCATCCTGTGCATCTTTACACATTCTCTTCTAACACACAATATTGCTGTTACTTGTCACATTAAGCTATTATGCCCATAACATTTATATAGAGAGTTGTTTTTATTCATTCATATAATGCAGTGAGTCAATGATACTCTGTGTGGAAGATTGTCTAAACCAAAAGCTTATACAGTGAAGGACTGCAAAAATAGAGAGCTATACATACATAAAACTCTTGAGCTTGAAGAGTGATACAAAATGCTCCGACTCTTACAGGTTGGAATTTTCTGCTCATTCATTTTACTGTTAGTCATTAATAGAATATTAAATGCTTGACATTCATTAGTGCAAGGCTTGGGAACTAAGACTTATCCTCCTCCAGGATGATCTCCATTTCTGATTGTTCTCTCAGCAGGTACAGTTAACATCTATTGTTTTCACCAAACACAAATACCTTTCAAAATTAAATTAATTCTTTTCTGTGATATCTTTGCTTTAAATTGCATAAGAAGAGATTGTTGAGAGCAAATTTAATAATTTGAAGTGGATCATGCAAAATAATTTCTAATCTAGTGATGATGTTTGTTGGAACATAAACCAGCTAGTCTATTTTTGATCCCTTGGGTTTCCGGGGCTAGCATTTTCAAGATGTAAGTAACAATATCTTGTTTGGAGGGCAAATTTATCTGCTGTCTCTCTTTCTCACAATTTACACTGTTGGCATTCCTTTTTGTCTCAAATATTGTCAATATTAAAACAACTATCTTGTTTCAGATGGTGCAAAGTCCCACCTTTTCCATAGGCAACTTAGTGGTAGGGTGGATAAAGTTATAAATATATGCTTCAAAATAACAGCAGACAAATCCTATAAGTGTTTACCTTTCTGATTTCACACAATCACCATAAAATTATATTCTCTATGGTGGAATGACTTTGTATCAAATATATCAATTATTTTTTTGTCCCTTTGAAAAAATCTGGACTAAAATTAGATGTAAACTGATCTGGATAGATTGTGTTACCCTGTATATGTTAGATATATGACCCTGAGATATGAAAGATGTGGTATTTCTGTTGGCTACTCTGCATTCGGCAAAATCCTGGGAGTGGTCCATTCTTCCTATAAAAAGGAAATGTAGCTGGTGGAGAGCCTTTCTAGCTCAGTGGGATTTCAAAACATTGCACTGCCTACTTGCTCCAGAATAGCTCAGATCTGGCAACTTTCTGGCATGACACGAGGGATATAGATGATATTTGTGGAAAGCACAGTGTAAATAACCCAAATGTTCAGGCAAATGAAAATGAGATTTTGTAAGTGTTTGGTGGACTGCATTCCTGACAAAATTATTTGAACACTGATTAATTAAAACAGTGTTTTGATAGTAGGAGTTTTGGTTGCCATACAGTAATTATTTTTTAAAATTCAAGTAAAGGATTCATAACCCTTATCATACAGAAGTGTCTAATTTTAGAGGCTTCCATTTTATTAATTTCCTTGCAGTAGGACTGATTTCTAAAATGCCAGAAAGACTGCTTTCTCTCATTTACCATGAATTCAATGCATGTAGGTCATATGAAAACACTTCCATGTGTAGGTGGACTACTTGAACATGATTTCATAAAGCAATGTTTAGGGGAGAATTGTGGCAGGGGAGGAATTTTAAAAATTATAACTGTGAATCACAACTGCTAACATAGATGAGATTTGGAGCTGCAGTGTGAATTTGGGAAAAGGTGGAAAGAGAAGCCAAGACTAATAGCCTACATTATTACAGCAAACCCCCAAAATCTGATTCCTGTTAGAATTACTACTTGGGTTTTTTTACGAGAAAGAAACTGTAGAAGACAGAAACTGATTCTGAGAGAAGTTATTCTAAATTATTATGGACTGTTATCTTTCTGGTCCCCAGAGCTGACCAAAAGATTCATCCTATTTCAAATCTTGTAACACTTCACAAGTTGTTTTCTTAGGGCCTTGATAGCATTGATTATCTGTGATACTTAACAGTGATCAAACAATTCTCTTGACTCACTCAGCAACAGTTAAAAAGAGACAAACTCAGCTCCCAGATGAGAAGTTTAGAAATTCAGATATAATAAGTCAATGAACAGTTCCTTCCTCTGTATTTGTGGCCATGTTTCCTGTGAAGATCTATATTTCTGCATGAATGTGTATTTGCACATTTCCCAGTTTATTAGGATGCTCTAGATGATTTTCCATTTATATGAATGCTCAAGTCTTTCTGGATCTTGGTGTGTAATTATGCGCATGAATTTGAAAAGGGGAGGTCTGAATTAGTGTTGTCCTCATGAATTCCAACCATATGGTCTATCACAGGTGATTGGTATTGAAATGTACTCTAACAATAGAAACCAGTTCAGAATTACTGAACACATGTTACCATTGTTATATAAAAAGTTTCTGCATGCCAAAGACTGATAATGAAGCAGTAACACACATTGTTAAACTGTTTTGTAAGAGAAGAGGAAAAGAAAAAATGGAAGGGGAAATTTTGTAATTTTGAGCTCTTCCGCATCTGGTTCCATTGGCTGAACACTGCTATTCTGTAACATTGGCTGAAACAAAATATTTTCTCAAAGTATGTGTTGTGTGTTTAAAATCTCAGTGCATTACTTGGGTGCCTTGTAGGTTTTAGTCATTTTGCTTGAATATACCCATGGTCAAAATGTTATATATAAACTTTATAACACATTCATTATGAATTGATTAGGACCATAATCTTTAAAGAATGATTTCCACCTTTGGTGGGTTTGATTATGTGGATCCATTTTTCAAGTATGTAAAGCACTTTCTAGTTACACACTTTCAAACATGTGGTGATGACAGACAACCAACACATGCAAACATCTGTTTCAGGTTATACAGATGCTCAGTAAAAGTAATTGTGCTGGTGATGTTTCATAGTATGATAAGTTGCTAAAGACCCTGTTTCTGATTTTACAGAAAAAACCCCAAAACCCGACATCTGTTCATGGCTGAATATAAGACACTGAATACTTAAAACTCGTGACATTACATCTGGAATGCCACTTTTAAGTAACCATATGGCTTGTTTTAGAATTTTAGAGTATATTCCTTGTTACGAATTATCTCTGTTTTGATAGGCTGCTGCCCCCTGAATGCTTCCCTATTATGGAGCAGATTATCTTGAGTGTGATCAGATGACACATACAGGCCAATCAGGGGATCGGGCCCAGCCTGAATGGGTCTAGGAAAGGCAGATCCTTCTTGATCAACCTGGTGTTCTTCTGGGATTTGGTGACCCACCTAGTGGATGAGAAAAGACTGTGGAATTAGCATACCTGGACTTCATATAAAGACTTTGATGCTGTCCTCCATGGTGCATTTCTGGTGAAGGTGACAGTCCATTGCTTGAACAGTTTCACTCTTCAGGAGGTTAAAAACTCTCTGGATGGCCAGGACCAGAGAGTGGTGGTGAATGGTGCCACATCCTGTTGGTGGCCAGTCATTAGTAGGTTTCCCCAAAGGTCAGTGTTGAGGCCAGCCCTGTTTATTATCTTCATCAATAATCTGGACAAGTGTACCTTTAGTAAGTTCACAGGTGACACAAGTGGTGGTGGAGTGTTGATCTGCTGGTGGGTAGGAAGGTCCTGCAGAGAGATCTGGAAAGGCTGGATTGATATGCTGAGGTTTATATGAGGTTTAAGGCAAAGTGCCGAGTCTTACTCTTTGGTCACAACAACTTCAGTTCAGCTCTACAGGCTCGAGCGGAGTGGCTGGAAAGTTGCTCAGTGGAAAAGGAACTGCGAGTGTTTGTTGGCAGCTGGCTGAACATGAGTCAGCTGTGTGTCCAGGTGGCCAAGAAGGCAAATGGCATCCTGGCCTGAGTCTGAAATAGTGTGGCCAGCGGGACCAGGGAAGTGATCATCCCCCTGTACATGGCACTGACAAAGCTCCACCTCAAGTCCTGTGTCCCATTTTGGGCATCTCATTCAAGAAAGACATTGAGATGTTAGAGTGTGTCCAGAGAAGGGCAAACCTGGTGAAGAGTCTAGAGAATAAGTTATATGAGGAGCAATGGAGTGACCTGGAGTAGTTTAGCCTGGACGAAAGGAGGCTGAGGAGAGACCTTACTGCTCTCTACAACTACCTGAAAGGAGATTGTAGCCAGGTGGAGGTCAACCTCTTCTCCCAGGCAATTAGAGACAAGACAAGAGGAAATGGCCTCAAGCTATGCGAGTGGAAGTTCAGACTGGACATCAGGAAAAATATCTTCATGAGTGAGCTTAGCATTGTAACAGGCTGCCCAGGGAGGGCACCATTCCTGGAAATGTTCAAGGAATGACGGGACCTGGCACTTAGTGCTATAGTTTAGTTGACATTGTGTTTGGTCAAAGGTTGGACTCAATGATCTTGAAGGCCTTTTTGAACCTCAATTACTCTCTGATTCTATGATTGCATTAGAAATAAGAAAGAAAAAATCTCCAATGTTTGAGTTGTCATGAATTTCTCTTTTTACTGTTGATAGTGGTGAAAGATAACAATAAGAAACTTAAGCTAGGATGATAGCGCACTTCTCAGAATCATTATATTGAATCCAGGGTACTCTGACCACATGGCACACATATTGCACCTTAGCAACAAATTAATGCAGTTATTTTTCAGTCAGTAGTTGACTTCATTACTTACTGAAGCAAAAACTTCAGAGAGAACTACACATAATTTAATTTGGCGTATGCCAACATTTTTGGGATATAGGCATTGTGTAGAAGCACAGTAGTAAGTTTGTTTTTTAGAAAATAACTTTCGAAACTTTTAAAAGGAAATAGTGAACTTGTTATGCGATCATGCCTTCAGTATGCTTTTGCAAACCATATCATCATGTACAGGCACATTCACAAATAATACCAAAACAGTTTCAGTACACATATCAGAGAAAAGAATACAGATAACTGTAAAGCAGATGGGATTTTTATACTATTCATGTGTTTTTTGTTAACACAAAAAAGGTATTTATAAATTAAATACTTCACATTTAAATTCCAGGAAATCTAGAATAATCTGGTCACTCATAAAAGTCAATATTTATTGCCAGATAAATATTTTTAGGAGGGCACAGAAGAAACTAAAACAAGTAATATAAATCTTTTCATTTTTATGAAGCAAAACTGGAGATAAATTCCTCAGAACCAGACGCATTTTAATACTATTATGGGGCTAAGATTAGGAATTTAAAGAACTAAATTTTCAAGGTCAGCATGTTTTCTAATATGCTAATAAATGTAAATGCAGGCTCATAGATGAGATTACTACTAGCTTGCGTGGTTTTACAGAAAAAAAAATTTTAAAAAATCTGTGTGTTTTGTTTTTTAATGAGGAATTAAATATGGCCAGTACTGCAAATAGCTTGTATGGAATAAATGTTATCAAAGGGATTAGTAGAATATATGTTGGTTTAGAAATAGTTTTGTGCAAGAATAGTAAAATATTTTTAAAAAAGTTAAATAATGTATAAATAGCTGATTTTGAAACAAAAAAAACCCCAAAGTAACTTAAATAAGTACTATTATTCAAAAAGGCTATTATTAAGTCTTTATGGCTATTTGTTTTCAAGCTTAACTATTACCAGTAATGACCTGGGGATAAATAAAAGCTGATTTATTCTTTAGGTGATACAAGAACTGGTAAATAGCACAGGGAACTCTGAATTGTTTGGATTGAAACAAAATACGTGTTATTGTAGTCAAATGCAAAACCATAAAAATATGAAGAACTTCGCAGTCATAACTGCAGAATGGGACTCCCTCTATCCTGGACAAGCATGGAACTCTGCAACTTTCATAGGATAGATAAAAAAATTTAGAGTGCAAATAGCATTTTAAAAAGAAGCCTGAAAATTATCTTTTTAGTGCAAAATTTAAATTACAGTCCACTTAACTTATCAAGAAGTAGATAAAGATCTGATTTAATTTGACTTGGTTTGATTTGATTTGATTTGATTATCATGCATAAGTACTTTGTAGAAAGAAAATACTAAGTACTTAGAGTTTTTTGACTCTGGCAGAAAAAAAGATTAAAATAAGTGCAACAGGACTTCAATGCACTTGATCATTGTGATGATGATGATGATGATGATGATGATGATGGTGATGATGGTGATGATGATGATGATGATGATAACTAACTGCTACCAGTGGGAGAAAAAATATTCTGAAGAATGAGGTTAATATTTAACTGTGAAGATAATGAACTCCAGAAAAAAAAGAAAATGGTGGATTATTTTACTCTTAATTATTTCACTCAAATGTGAATTCAAGATATTTTAGGCAAACACAAATTACTGAAGTCATTAAAGGCATTGTCAGGCTAAATTCTATGCACCTTTTGAGCAACACAGCACTAAAACTCAAGCCACAACTGGGGCATTTTTGGAGTTCCTTGAATTTCCAGATGTAGCAACCACTAAATTTCTATAACTATATGTTTCATATTCTCATTCTTACTGAATTCTGTATAAGGAAAAAATAATACAACAAAACAACAATTAAAACATACTGAACATATTACCAGCAGCACAAACAAGTAATCAGTAGTAATAAGAAGATGCTTTCTTCCAGCATCCAGTTTCATCATTCTATTCTGATCTTTGACTTCCATACTACACGTGGCAGGGAAATATTCCCCACTTCCTACACAATCCACTCTGCATTCGCCTTTATTGAGTCATACGTAATTGACTTTGTCCCTTTCTTAAATCATTCAGTTTTTCAAGCCATTTGTTGTTTTTCCCAGCCTCTTATCAGCAAAAAGGTTTTGTTAGTGCATGTTCTATACTGCATCTTTCAGATTGCTAACAAATATACTGATAGATACTGGACCAGGGTCTAGCTCCTGAGGGAGCAGTTCTAACACTCAAACACAATAAATGCTGCATTTAAAACAAGATATATATTCTTTTTTTTTCTAGTACTTAATTCATCTGAAGACAGAATGGAGTCAGGCCCAGTACCACTCACAGTTGTAAAGTCTTTGATTGCATACTTGCTCTCTGACATTTTAGTCTGCCCTCCTGCCTTTATCTACTTTCTAATAAATTAAAATATTGCCTTCTAAGCTACTTTTGCAAAATCTCTGCAAAACGATAAAACTCTGTAGAATGCAGTTTCAAAGTGGTTTCCGCTTAAAAAAACTAGCAGATTTATGGAGCTAAGTGAACATATTTACTTAATCCATATATCTCCAGGTGCCTTCTGATTGTGCTTTTGATTAAATTCTTTGAATATTTGCACATATGCAGACACACCTCTGATTAAATGCTTGGAAAAGACTTTTGAAAACTAGACTTGTGTAGATGAAAAAACCTGGAATTTCTTTTAGAAATAATAATAATAAAAAATAAACCCTTCCTCTATTTGTTCTTTCAGCAGCATGTTTAATCCATCTGTCAGCTGCTACTGAACCAGTGAATGATGTATATTTACAAAAAGAGGGTAATAAAAATCACGTAATGTCAACATGTTAACAGGGGTTGTGATTCATGGTTGAAACAATCTTTTCTTCTTTTTTTTTTTTTTTTTTGGGATTGTTAAACCAAACTTGCTGCTTCATTCTCTGCAATAAATAATAGTTTTCCAGTCTGTTTCATTGTAAAATCTTGAGGGAAAGTGGATCAACAATTGTATCTCTCTATATATATCTCTATATCTACACACATATATACCTACATGTATATATACACATGTATCTGGTCAAGATGCAAAGCTATGAAGGATTGTAGCAGGCAGGGTGTCTGACCCTCCTGGACACATGAAAGAATGAGTCACAAAAGCCGTGCAGTTCCAGAGGGATCCAAATAGTAGTAACCACTTTATTGTAAATTCAGCTTATATTTATAGTTTTACATAGTTTACATTTCCACAGTCAACCATTCAGGGATCTAGATGTCCAGGAACTGTTTCTTCCAATGCCCCACAGCCACATTATGGTCATGTAGTCTGTAGTGGCTTGGGCATGCTGTTAGCTACTTTATGCATCCCATAGAGGACAATATTATTTTTGGTCAAAGAAATGGCAATGTCCCAAGTTGACCTAAGTTTCTAATTCACCATTGATTATACTGTTCTGCTTATTCTGAAATTTTGATAATGTTGACAATAATTTCTTTTGATGGTCCATGGTACGTTTCATAATCAAAAAATATGGAATACATCATCTCTATGGTTATTGTCCTAAACATAAACCCTAATATCTGGAATGGCCAGCATCTGAAACAAACAAGTTGCAATTAATTAGACAACAGAAATATCAATTTTAATGCATGACCTCCAAACTCAGAGATATTTGGGATTGTTTATACTTGGTACAAATAATGTATTTAACACGAGGTTGATGTTTTCAATGCAGACACAGAAGGCCGTTGGCTCCTGAGGCCAAGCCATATCTCTCAGAGTGGGAGTAGCACACCAGTAAAATTCAGTGGAGATTTGTAACAGGAATATTTTTCTTAAAGCTTAAAGTGTTGGGGAAAACAAATTAGAAACAAACGGTTTAAGGTTCAGGCTGTAAAAACTGATGTCTCAGTTTGAGACAAGAGAGAATTATTTAACTAGAACAGAAGCATGTTAAGTGAATACAACAAGTTTTATTACAGAAAAATATAATATGAATAATAATAATGATAAATATATAAATAAATATTTATGTCTTAACACCAACCACCCCAGACCCGTGACTTCCCAAAACCACCACGCCCCCCACCACACACACACAAACAAAAATCCTACCCCCACCAGGGAGAACCACACGCCTTTCCACCATGCACCCCCCTGGGGTCCCACAGAAAAGAGAAAAAAACAAAGTTGCTGGAATAGTTTACAATGGGAGAACTCAAGCCATCAGCTGGAAGTGTTTGGTTCGCTGCTGCCAAAATCCAAGCTCTTCAAGGAATCCTCACTGGTGTCGAAAAAAACATGGGACAACCCTCCCGGGACAGCAAAGGGCCACTAGAGAAGCCATCCATGGCAAAAACCTGGAGAAAATGATGCAGCTGGAATCTCTCACAGCTGAGAGTACCCTCCGAGTGGGAAGAAAGAGGAGGGGCCCTCCTGCACGCTAAGCTGCTAAGCTTTTAAAACCCCTTTGTGCCCACCCTCCATGGTTTCAGGTTGTCCAGTAAGCAAACAGCTCTGAGCTGTTCATCCCCCCTTCTTTTCTTAGCATCACTGCGAAATGACAGTGCCCATAGTGACCACATGATCTCCCTGGCCCCAGCAATGCAAGCTTCAAATTCCCATGCAACACGAACTTTGAAACCCTGCAGCCCTGAGGCAGTGAGGGTTGCACCCCTTCCCTGTGTACACTCCCGCTCTGCAGCCCAGGCGGCTGTGAAGGAGGCATGCACGTGAGGGCAGGACCCGCCCCGCACTGCGGCGGAGCCACCAATCACTGCTCCCGGGGCATCATCCCTGTGCGCCCTCCCAACACCCACCAATCCGAAATGAACTAGAGCAGGGTCACCTCCTGCTGCTTCATCAGCTGCGGGGGGGAGGGGGCTTGAGACATTTTGGACACCGCCCACTGCCCAGAGCCTGGTTTCTGTGCCATGCCACCGACCCACTACAATCCGTGTAGTGTGGATGCTCACCCATCCTCCGAATCTGCTCTGGAAAAGAGTAAGACAAAATGACAAGGGATTTAACACAGTCACACATCAAACGTACCCCTCCCCTTCTTTTCTGGACCCCAAAACCATGGCAACTGACAATCAAATACTCGAGTCAAATGAGACCAGTAAAGGTTATTATGGGCAATGACATGTGACACTAAATAGTTGTATTTAGGAAGCATACATATAATTTAATGATTTGACTATTATTAGAATTGAACACAAGTTGCAGGCATCAGTGTGTATGACTTCCTTTCTGAGTAGCCCCTCTATACTATTCTTGTTGTCCCTGCATTAGACGCTCTGAT
Source organism: Serilophus lunatus (assembly GCA_013399895.1). Taxonomy (NCBI): domain Eukaryota; kingdom Metazoa; phylum Chordata; class Aves; order Passeriformes; family Eurylaimidae; genus Serilophus; species Serilophus lunatus. The sequence goes on along the minus strand of VXBA01003078.1, from coordinate 491,832 downwards.
CATAAGCAATATTAAAAAGCTGCAGCAAATGGACTCTTCTTAAAGTCCCATTGACAGCAGCAATTTTATAGCTTTGATTATGTCTTGCAGACATCTTTTCATCCTGTCTGAATCAATTAGTACATAACACTCAACCTAAGGATACCACTGAAGCCTCTTGATAACATGAATTGTAGTTTAAAGATCTTCAAAGAATCAAGGGAATTATTTGAATTTTTTTTTTAATATTGGAACTTACAAAAACTCTAAATGTTGGAAAACTCATGACTTTAAAGTGCATTTATATATTGTATTTTTGAAACTCACTTGACTTGCAGTCAAAAATCTATTAAAGGAATAGAATAGAACTTATGAAGTTAGTAAAGTATGAAAAGAAAATGTCTTTAAATTCTAAAACAGGTTCCTAAAATAATTCAAAATACATTAACAGCTAACAGCAAACAGTAAACAGCAAATCCTTAATTTTATAAAGTTGATTTTATAGACATTTTTAGGAAATACTTAGATCTTGCCAAGAGTGCCTCTGCAGTGCTGTTCATTCATGTATTTTTGTGCTTAACTCATCTTTGAAAAACATACTTAATGGAAATGAAAAAACACTATATTCTTCTCCTATAATAAATAATATTTTCCTCCCGTGATTATGACAATGCAAGGCCAACTGTATTGAATTTCCAAATGATAATTAAATTTATGAAAATTGTAATGGGACCTACGTAACTGCCTATCATCTATATGAAATGGTGATTTCCTTGGTATAAGGACAGAGAAGAAAACACAACAATATTTGCAAAGGGTAATGATCTTACTCAAAATCCAATAAATTGCTGTGGAAGAACTCATTTGTGCTCAGAGACATTGATTTGTACCATAATGTATGCAAAAATCCAAGAAAATACAGATGTTCTCAATATTCTTTGAAGCTGCCCTATAGTGTAGATGCACCCAAAGTCTCTTTAGAATTACTTGCATGAGCAATCAGAATGATCTGGCAGCAGCAGCACAAAGTTCAGTGCAGCCTGAAAAATCTTTACAGGCAGTGAAAATGTTATTAATATCCAGCTCTTGTCTAGCTAGATGAGGTAGCTCCTATAGGAGGCCTATACTACTGTGCAGCCTAGATATCTACTTTGACTACTGGACAAGACACTTTTTTGATGATAAAAATAATCAATAAAGTCATAGCATAATTTTATTGTGTAATCAGTGTCTTCATAAAGAGACTCGTTGAATAAAGAAAAGCTTTTTAGTTGATATTCAAAACCAGTGAAGACAGAACCTGCTGCTGGCTGATCGAGCAAGTTGCATAGAAATGGAAGAAACATTTTAAGTAGGAAAATTTTAACATTCCTAGTAGCCTTTATGGAGACATAGGAATGTGTAAGGAAAATACAATTAAACAAAACTGTGAAAAAATTATTAAAATCTGAAACTGAATCAAGCTATAATTAATCATTCTAGATTTTTAAAAATAGTTATAGAGTAGCCATTAAAAATAAGTGAAAGGGAGTTTAACACCTTAAATTAAGGTTTAAAAATCTCATTAGTGCCCAAATCTATTCCAGTAGAGGAGATGATAGCATCCATTGATTCAACTCTTGAAGATTTACCAAAGTATCAGGAAGGTTTAATTACATTAGAGGAAGTCAAATAGAAACAATCTCAAATGACACAATATAATCTGAAGCAAAGTTAAATATTATTAAGAAGCTAGTTCTCAATAGACTTAAAGGCTATGGGAAAGTTTAATTTAATAAATTGAAGTATTCTTAAAAAATAATTTAGCTGTTGAAAGTGTCAGTAGAAACATCAAGGGTGTTAAAAATGTTAAAGCATCTGACTAGGATTCAAACCTAATTTTATGGCTAGGATTCAAACCTAATTTTATGGGCAACAGCACTAGTCGCTATTAAAGATGAATCTATTATTGCAGGACATAAAGTTGAACAGCCCACCACTCAAAAAGTGCAGTAAACTCTTGTTGCTATGTTTTAATTGGTGCCTGAAACAGAGAAAATACTTTCTTGACAAGGATAAAATAAAGAGCTGGTCTTTAATGGAAGCTTCCAGGTCCACAATGTATGTAGACGTGCATGCCCACCATAGCACCAGTATCCGTTTTTCAATACTAATCAATTAACATATCTAATGGATACATCTAGTCCCAAAACTATTCATCCCTCACCTGTTCCCCACGTCTTCCTGCCCCTGAAGCTTCTCCAGGAGCCTTTGGACCTTCTGTCTTGCTTTGTCTATCCCATATCTTGTTATTTCCCAAACAGGGTTTCATATACCAAACAGGATGTTCTTGCTAGAATTTGTTTTTCCTGAAAAGGACACTAAACAACATTTCACAGACCATGAGAAAGAGATTTTCTGCTATCCTAAACGTGATAAACCATGCAGCTATGCTAAAATCTAGAATTATAAGTATATAAGAAATCTTAAGGCATCATTGTAAACAATGCATAACGGAAAAACACTGGTATTGGGTAAAAGTGAACTGAGCATAACTTCTGTATTATAATTTCTGTTGAAATTCTGCTAACTGAAGTCAGAAGGGCTCTTTCAATTGACTTCATCAAGTTTTGCAACATATTCAGAATTATGGAGCATCAGGTTTCTCATGGTTTAAATACAGTAAGGATTATGATATATATATCCTCTTACCTGGCTTTAACCACCCTAAAATTAGAATTATTTTTTGTTTGGTTTAAAAGTTGTATTTTTTACTTCCTTAATATTCTAGTGAGATTGAGAGACATAATTAAAATGTAATTCATCCCACTCTAAAGGAATGTCAGTTGACTATATGCTGTATCCATATGATCGTGTTGGGGCAGGACAGCAGTGAGGTTTTGAAGCAGATCCCCTACCCATCTCTGCATCTAATACACTGACTCAACTTGCAGGGTATTTTGGTGAGCAAAAGTTTGATTCTTTTCTGATAGGTCTAAATGTGATGCTCCAGTGTGGGCACACAAGAAGGTGGCTCCAGGGTGGAGGTGAGGAGCCGCCTTGGAGGGATGCTGGGGCTTCCCATAGCCATGCCCCCAGGCTGCTGCTCGCCCCAGGAAGCCACTGTGTCCGTGTGGGAAGGGATGGTCCCGGCCGCACACCTCGCAGGGAAGGGGGACAGTGGGCAGGAACAGAAGCCGTCTGGGCTACACTGCACAGGACGGCCCCGGGGCCATGTGCAGCGATGGCCGGCGATCAACCCCTGTGCTCCCAGGAGCCCGGGGCAATGAGCCGCCACCCAGCCCTGGCCGGGGAGGGGTGGGGGAGCAGCCCTGGGAAACAAGTAGCTATTGCTGCCTGGCCCCGGCCTCGGGGGCACTGGGACTGGCGCAGACCCCGCTTCGTCCTGGCACAGGTCAACCCCCCGCCCTGCCTGGGATAGGGCTGCCTTCATCTCAGCTTCCCCCCTCCCCCAGCTTTAAGGAAAACAGCTTTGAGGAAAGGTAGGTGGATTACTTACATTTTTCCTCCTCCCAAAATTCAAGAACACCCCCAAGCCCCATGCCCACCTTTGAACCACCACAATCCCAGCCCCCACAAACCAGTACAATATGGAAGAGGAACAAAATTTTGCTTAGAACATTAATTCTCATATCCAGATTCAGAGAATTTTTGGGAAAGGGCTGAATTGCTCTTATAGAATACATTTGCAATTTTACATTACTAGAGAAGCAAAGGCATATAAGGATATCCCTGTTATTTGATATATTTCATACTTGAAAGAAGTGAGTTATCCATGTTTGAGATTTAAAGAGATGGGACAAAGTGTGCTGTCTATGATGAATATTCTTCCTTTCATTCCAGTATTTCATAATTTTAAGAAGCTGAAAGGATTTTTGCTGTCTTTAAAATTATATTGTCTTTAAGAAGTACTGATCAGAAAATATTATTTGTTTCCCATAAAAATTTTGCTAAAAGGAATTATCATTATAGCCTCCAAAATCTTTGATATCCTTTGAAAAATAAGCTATGAGTTTTGTAAGAAATTTAGAAGAACTAAGTTTCATTTTTTAATGAAAATTTTAGCTTTTAAGTTTTTAGCTTATAACCATTTTCTTACTTATTAAGTACTGTGTAACAGCACTTCCTAGCTAGACAAATACAAGGCTGTTTTTGGTTAAGGTTGATTCAGTGCAACCAGCTGATTAAAAGGAGAAGTCAGAAAGCTTAGAAAACATCTTAATAAAATAATTCATAAACTTTCTAGAAGACAGGATAATGTGAGACAATGTGGTGGTTTGAACCACTGTTTTTCACTAGGGGCATGCCCAACGATGACGAAAAGACTAAACAGAATTTGAACAGCAGGGAAACAGTTTATTCATCTGAGGCTCAACCAGGGGGAAGGAACAACTTACGGAAACCCCAGATTTAACACAAAAATACACCTGACAAAGTCACACCAAAGGAGAAAGAAAAATAAGAAAGGAACAACTGCTTCTCAAAGGCTATACAGGCTGGCCAAGGAAAAGCAGGGGAAAGGAAAGGGAAGCCGCCTCTCTCTTTGTCTGATGGAATCATTCAGCCCTCGAAGTCTCTGCAAAACACAAAGAAGTGAAAAGCACCCCCAGCCCCAGGAAGCCACTCGANCCAGAGCTGGGGCCGGCCACCGCCCAGGGGGACAGGGAGCCATGCCGCCACACGCCAGCTGCGAACTACCGCCGGGAGCTACCACTGCTTGTGCCAGCTCCANGCTGGCTTGGCTCTGGTGCCGAAGAAAGTGGGTGGAGTCAAGCTGCGGGGTCTGGAAGCTGGGAGGAGAGGGGCTGTGCTGCTCCCCAGCTCGACAGGAAGCTGAAGAGAGCGAGGACTTCCGTGGTCAGCCTTTTTAAGCCCTCTAAATCCTGTGTGAATCTTGCTGTCTTCTTCCCGGCTTAGCCATCTTATGATTGGCCAGCGGTCTGGGTTCCACCTATCTTCNGTGCCAGCTCCACACCAGCTGCCCCGCTTCCTCTGGGTCTGCATACTCCACGCTGCGCTGGCGCGGGACCTGGGCTTGCTGCAGCGCAGGCAGTGGCACAGGCAGTGGCGCAGGCAGCCGCACTGTGAGATGAGCTGCCTCCGTCCCCTGCCGCCGCTGTTCCTCTGCTGTGGGAACCAGGACCTGGAGGAGAGGAACACACCCCTCCCCTGGCACTGATTCACAGTGAATGAGGATGGGGGCTCCGCACCAGTTGACCGCAGCTGCTCTCCCAACCTAGGGAAGACTGTAGGGAGACAGCTAGGATGACCCCCGCCTCCCCCTGAGAGAGAGACTGAGCAGGAACAGGGGCTGCCTCAGTCCCCCTGCCAGCCCTGGAGGGCAGGGGAGGAGAACCCCATCCTGGCACACTCGTCTTTCTTTCTTAAGGGGGTTTACAACAGAAGAGGGAGTGAGTGAGCAGTTTAAAACACCCTTTTCCTCCTCCTCCCCCCAAGAAACCCCCAGGATCCCCATCCCCTCAAAAAGACCCAGAACCCCCCTTCCAAACCCCAACAGACAAACAGGTGAAAACACTTTTATTTCCTGGCAGTATGTTTATTTTTAAAATCATGGAGTCAGTAGGGTGCATCCAACCAAAATACTAAGGTACATGCTTGGAAATGTATATGGATATTATTAGATAGATTTTACTCCTGTAATGTACAAATTGTCACTATTTAAGCACATTTTAAAGGTCTTCATAGAAAGAAATGTAATTTTAGTTCTTCAGAATACTTATATTTTGAATTTAAACTTATTTAGAGTCATCTTCTTTCCACATCTCTCTGTCATATGTGACCAAAGAATTTCAAAATTGGAAAAAAATAACTTGATTATCTACCTCTACTTTAAAATTTTATTGGTTGGTTGGTTGGTTGGTTTTTAACCACATGCTCTTCAGATACTCATCCAGAGAGTTAAAAAATTTCAATCAAAGGTGATACAATATTTTTAAATGATGACCTAATAACTATAATCACTATTACTCTGTTTGAGTAAGACAATTCACCATGTGTCTAATTTTAAGCATAGAAGAAACCATCATTTACTTCATTCAGACTTCTTGACTTAACATTACGGCCATGTTTAAGTGCCTTGTCAACTCAGAGTGCTACCATGATGAGAAATCTTGTCAGTCTAAGGAAAAATACATCCTGGCTACATCATTTAAATATGTATTAAAATTTACAATAATCCTTCCTGAGAGTATCATGCATCATGACTAATAATTTCAAAATCTTTTTCATGTGCATACACAGTAAAAATCTCAGTGTCAAGCTTCAATGAAGATCGTTGCTGATCATTATAGTTAAACTTGTTGATTTCTATGGTAATGCTGATTATTATAGCTAAACTGAGGCTAAAGTTCAAACTAAGCATTTTAAATGAGTTCAGTGCCTAACTAAATTGATTTTTAAACAGAAGCAGCATACAATCTAAAAAATTCCTTCAGTAATCATCTACTAAATCTGAAATATTTAATAAAACTTTAGGTATGTGTTAGTTTCCTTGGACATCTGTATCGGTCCAGTAAAAAATCTTGCCAACTGAAATGATAAAAAGGAATATTTAGGGTACATAATGAAAGCAGAAATAACTAGATCAAGGATTAAAGGAATATTTTATTACATTTTTAAGACTCCAAATTAGTGAAAAGAGTTTATGACATATCATAGAACCAAAAGGAAAAAGTTTCCAAGCTGTATTTTTACTATCTTGAACACCATATTTCTGAATATTTGTTGTAGATGTCTATAATTTTAGTGTCTTAAAGTTCCCAACTTCATAAGGGGTTTTGTTCTTGGAAAAGGTAAAACATCAACCAATCAAAGTGATCATTCCTATAAAATTTGGAAATCTGAATTGAACTGATAAATGAAATACAGATTTTGTAGTCAAAGGTTTTTACAGTGCATTTTCTTTAAAAAAGAAAAGAACAGACAATTTTAATATTTTTTTTTTTAATTCTGCATTCTGGGAATTAAACAATGCTACTGATGAGCACACAAAGGCTCTCAATTTGCCATTCACACCAGTCTGGCCATGGAATAGTAATTCATTCAGCTTGCATTCACACTCTGTTATTTGGAATCCAGGGCTTGGTAGAAAATGGGGGCAAAAAAGATTGGTGCAATCTGCTTCTGTTTAAGGGTTTTAACTGAGGGAAATACAATTGAGTGAGACAGTGAATTCATAGAATATTCAGATTATCTTCTAAAAGATGATCTGTTGAACATGCATGTGTTTATTGGAGAGGACTTTATAGCTGATAACAGACAAGAAACAAGATTGAGAAGCAGAAATATCCTGGCTGAGTGAGATTGTAGAACCTATGACAGGAATAAATGACAGAATAGCTGAGATATTTGGTATAGGAGGCAGATCTGCTTGCTCCTATTCAGTAGTGGTAGACCCACACTAGATGAAGTGCTTTTCATTGCTTTTTGGATTTCCAGAGTCTTGCTTTTGAGGTCCCCTTTTAACAGGGTGTCCTTTAGAACTGCTTTAGGTGAAGTAAAATGCTATTTATTAAAAATATTGATAGCTGCTTGGCAGACCTTGCCTTCTAAACTGTATTTGAAGGAACTGTGCACAGTTCTGCTATCAGTTTTAACAAATGTTAGGGTTTGGGGGCTGTCGGGTTTTTGAGGGGAGGAGGTGGTCCTGGGTGGTTTTTGGGGGGAGGGGGGGGGGGTTTGAAGGATGTTTTAAAAGGTGTTTACTTGTTCTCTGTCTGTGTAAAACCATGGGTTTTATCCCTTAAGAAAGAAAGCCGTGGTCTGGGAAATCTGTGGAGCTTTCTTCCCTGCCTTGCTCTCTGCATGCCAGGACAGGGCTCTCCCCTTCCTGTCCTCCAGGGCTGGAGTGGGGGAGGACCGAGGCAGCCCTTGTTCCTGCTCAATCTTCCTTGGAGGGGGGGCCGAGTCGCCCCAGCTGTCTCCCCACAGTTTCCCCAGGTCAGGAGAGCAGCTCCGGTCAACAGGTGCAGAGCCCCCCATCCTCACTCACCGCAAATCGGCACTGGGGGAGAGACAGGAACAGCGATCGGTGGCAGCATGGGCCAGCGTGGGCTGCTGCAGCAAGCCTGGATCCCTTGCCTCGTGGTGTGGAGCACGTGGACCCGGCTCAGCAGCGCAAGCAGTGGTGGCGACTCCCGGTGGCAGCTCCTGGCCAGCGCATGGCGGGACCACTCCCCAGCCCCCCGAATGGCGGCCGGCCCCGGCTCTGAGTGGCAGTGGCTGTTCCCAGCTAGCAGGCAGTCCCTGCGAGCAGCAGGTGCCCCACCAGGCAGCCCCGGTTCCCTGCGGTGGCCCTGGGAGCACCCCAGCTGCCCCCTGCGGCAGTGTGGGCGGCCCCACTGTCCCGGGGGGTCCCTCCTGCGGGAGTCCCTGTGACAGCGCTGAGGCCCCACACTGGCACCGTGCTGGCGGTGGCTGCCTGGAGGGGCGGTAGCCACTCCAAGGGTGCCGCAGGGTGGCCTGCGGCCAGTAAACATGGCGCCTCCAAGCCCCAAAAACGCGGTTTTCAGCAGGAACCACCATTTTGCCTGGAGTGAAGACCCTAGAAGAGGGAGGATCTCGGCTCCACTGGCCAATCAGAAGATGGTTTGGCCGAGAAGACGACACCAATAATTGCGCGAGACTTGGAGGGTATAAAAGCCTCAGGCATGGAAGTCCTCCCTTTCTTCAGCTTTCTGTCGACCTGGGGAGCAGCATGGCCCCTCTCCTCCTGGCTTCCAGACCCCGTGGCTTGACTTCATCCACCTTCATCAGCACCAGAACCAAGCCAGCATAATCACAAGTGCCATTTTTCCTGTGGGTGTCCCTGGGAGGAGGGCGCTTCTCACCATTTTGTGTTTTGCAGGGACTTCGAGGGCCAGGAGTGTGCCATCAGAGAGAGAGAGAGAGGCAGCTTCCCTTTTCCTTCCACTGCTTTTCTCGGCCAGCCACCTGGCCATTGAGAAGCAGTCTGTTGTTTTTTTTTGTTTTCCTTGCATGACACTGTCGGGTTCTCCTATTTGTGTATTTTTTGTTTAAGTCTGGGGTTCCCATAAAGGTTCTTCTGGTAGAGTCCTAGACAATAAACTGTTACCTGCTGTTAAAATTCTGTTTAGTCTTTTTGTCATTGTTGGGCACACCCCTAGTGAAGAACAGTGGTTCAAACCACCACACCAAAGAAGCTGAAACAGAGTCACAACATTGGGATTTTTTTTGTCCAGAAATCTTAGAGTTGTTACAGCTATTCCAGAAAAATAATCTTTCAGGATATTCCAGTAAAAACTGGGATAGGATATTTGGCTATTTGAGAGCTTCACTTTCCCCATAGTCAGTGTATTTTGCTGGCCTTCCTTCAGGGAGACTCAAATGCATTGCCCTGGAAAAGAATTTCTGATGTATGTTTACAGTCAGCAAGCAATGGTGTGGCAACTCTCCAGGGATAGTGTCTTTCTGCAGTGGAATTGCAAGCTGTATCCAGATGCCAACAGGAAATTAATAACAAATGGGTAATGTCATTTATCTGATCATCCACAAAGGTTCTCAGAACGTCTTATTATCTGAATGTTTGATCACTGCAGCTGAGAGCAGGACAATAAATTTGTTAGTTTGTTCTAAAATCTGGAAGTCAGGGAATGCCTTAAGCACACATAGTAACAGAAGTGATATTTTGGCTTATATGATGGCCTTAAAGTCATTAGCATGGCCTAATCTGGCCTAAACTTTAGAAAGGAAGACATCCAAGATGGTGAAAGTGACTAAAGTCTTACATAATATGAACTGCCTTTTGGAAGTGCCCTTTTCCCTCCATCACTACAAGGGAGGTAAGTAACAAAAGGGTTAGGGTTAGAGTGCTTCAAGATACATTGGACAAATAAGAATGACAATGTCTAAAGCTGTTTACATTATGTTTATGACAGAGTTGTCTTTTGAAAAGTTTAATTTCTACTCATGTAGCTTTTTGCAATATCTCAGAGTCTTTAATGTTAGCCTTCTTGCACATTTGCCATATGAAAATCAGCAGAAGGTGAATATCCCTGCTACTGTCTTGCCAGAACATGAAGGGTAACTTCACTTCATGAGAAAAAAGAGACAACTAGAAGTCAGGCCTTCATGTGATGCTGGACCTCTCATGCATAGAAATAAGCAGATAAATGAATTAGATTAAAATTATAATCATAAGGAACTGCAGATCAGTGTATGCACAAATAATAAAAAATAATTTTCTGATGTGTGACTTTTGATCATTTTTGGAAACTTCATGACTGCCTCAATCAGCCTGTTTTATTGGTTTTATTTCATAAACATGGTGATCATTCATGAGGATCCTTCTTGTGACTGTCAGAGCATAGTTTACAGTTTGTAAAACATTCAATAATTTTGATATTAAAAATACAGTGGAATCCAAGCTTCAGCTAATAGCTTATTTTCATTAAAAATTTGCTAAATAAGTAAAGCATAAAATTAATTACATTTTAACTATACTTCTGAAGTTAATCACTGTACAGAGTCCCTGATAAGATAGCACATGGGGGGCACTAGATAACAGATTACAAAAGAAGGCAACAAAATGGAAGTTTGAGTGGTTTTAATTGAAATAAAACTAGGGAAATCTAACTTACATAAGTAAATTGTGATCAGATGTAGTCAACATCTTTACAGTATTGCTATGGTCATATCATGAAATTCCATGTTGTTGAGCTTACCTGGGTTTGACAGAATATTAAAAAGCTGTTGAAAATGTACAGCTCTTTAATTTCCACAGTTTTGATATTCTGCCAATAGGATACATTTCTTTCTTGTTACTTTGAATCATCTTTTGTCTTTATACAGAAAATTGAGAGCTTTTGTCAAGACTTGATCACTAGTTTGATATTAGCTGTATATCAAAAAAGAAAAGAAGGCAACCTCATCCATTTAAATGTAGATCTCATCACTTACACTAAAATAGCAGTAAAATGCTTACAACACAATATAAAAATGAAAAGCATGGACCACCTCTTTTCGTTTTTGTCTATGTATGTTGAAATAAGTATTCTGATCTCTACTTTTTTATGGTTTTTACCTTGATTTTCTTTATTTTACTTAATTTTTTCTTCTTCTTTCTGTGTACATTTTTTTGTCCCTGTGAATAACCATAGCTGCTGTATCACAAGGTTTTATGCAACTCCCAATTCTATCATTGTTCAGTGTAGCTACTTCCGCTAGTTCCTCCTCCAGTGTGCTTTTATGCTTCAATTTTCTTGGTTTTGTCATATCACTCGTTATTTTCCTATCATTCATTCTATTACATATTTCAACCTTAATCTTTCCCTTTGTGAAATCTAAAATTTGCCCAAGACATTCAGTTAAAATTCATCTTACCTTTCTTTATGCAAGTTGAAAAGCAGATGCAAGACCATATGAATTTATGCAATTGGCAACATGAAAAGTGGGTGAAAATGTCAAATAGAGTATTTTTCCAATTCTTACTTGATCATAGTGAGTGTTTGAACCAAAATTCGTAGCTCAAGAGGAACATGAAAACTACTTGTAGTTTTAGTTAGTAACCTGCCACAAATTGCTGCTTACTATTAAATTGAAAGAGGAACTTCTATGATTTCAGATAGATTGTTAAATTACATCGTTTACTTCACAACAAATATGGGGCCACAAATGTATCTGGATATCACGTTCATAAATACAACATGTGCTTATCTGATATAAATTTGTGTGTACAAAGGAACATAGCTCTTCTTTTTGAGCTGCACAAAACCACCTGATTTTTCAAGATATCTGGCAATGTACAGAACATGTCAGCTATAAGAAAGAAGACTGAGCACTCCATTCTGGAATGCAAAGCAAATGAGGAGGTTGGAAGGTGAGATATGATATTGAGTAAAATGACCAAAGTTTGGCTTAAAGCTACTCACTTAAAATTCATCTTTTGGGAATCTTATTTCCTATAGGTGTCTTTGTGGCTTCATTTGTGTCTCAAAACTTTTGAAAACCGTGTTACTTTTACTTCTGCAATAAAATTAAGATTTTTAGATTCAACCCTAATTTTATGCACTAATTTACTACTAACTTCTTGAAGGAAAATAAAGGTGTTAGGTTGTTGTGGTAGTTTTTTTTTTTGGTGTTTTTTTGGTTTTTTTTTACTGATTTTAGATGCTAATTTCTACTGAGCCATCTGTTCCATTTCTGTTGCACACATTTGTACAGAATCAGATAGCTGTTTTTTTCCTCACTAAATCAACAGCAGGAGATTAAACTCTGGCTGCAAAACTTTATGACACAGAAGTCCGGGGAATCAAAAGGAATGAATCTGCAGGAAGGTCCATACTTTTGTGAAAGGTTGGGCTTTTGTTTATCTTCTGTGGAATTTGTTGAAGTTATATGTAAAAGCAACTTCTCAGAATGCAGTAATTTTTACTTATCTTGGACAGAAATATGATATCTCTGTGTTGTACAGTGAAAAGGTCACATATATTACAGTGTGCCAGAGTTATAAAAATTTACTGTCCAAACAGAACAGATGGAATCATGTTCAATTAAAACCTGATTTTAACTGCTTTCATTTTTGTTTTAATACAGCTTATATACTTATATGAACATATTTCTGCAGCTGTATTTCTGCTAAGGAAACAATCCTGTATATCTTCCAAGCAAAGGGACCTGTCTAATCACTGTTTTAAGTGCTCTGGCTTTCCAACATTTTTACAGATCTTTGTTGAAAGAACGTTGTAGAAATTCATGATTTCCTGGATGTTATGACAGGATCAGCTGCTGCTTGTGTTTTAGTTTTGTAAATCAACATACAGAGCGCTTAGAGTTAAAAGCTCTCATAGTTTCTAGGTGGGATTTCTAAATGGAAAAGAAGAACATGGAAAAGTCTTAGCACAGGTGCCATGGGACTTGGATTTCAATTTGAAACAATTAATTAGAGACATCATGTATTTTGCTTTGTTGGTTCTTTCACTCCATCTGAGCCCAATTTTAGGTTTCTGAGTAAGTTCCTCTATAGCCCTAACCTTTCTTTCTATTTTGATTAAAAATGTAAAGAGCAGGATGATTCCACTGCTAGATTACTTTGTTACTTCTTCCAATAAAGTAAGATGATGCCTTTTTGAAAAAGCTTTTTCCTTCTTCAAAATGAAAACATGATAGAATAGTATGAATAAATAAACTGCCTAAGTTATACTGAAAGAAACTTCCTTTTTGAGCTTTGAAAACATTAAGAAAAACAAGACTATACTTCTTTTTGAGAATTTAGCTGGTTTGATAGAAATTATGATTGAAAATATTGATAAGCAGAAATATAAATAACTGAAAAATTTATTATTTAATAAGAGAGAAATAGAATGAAATATAGTAATAAAAACCCCTAAACCCCCCCAAAACCAACAACAAAAACTCCCAAACTAGGCAATCCTCAAAAAATTTGTTTCTATTTTTTATATTCTTATAAGTTAGATTAATAAATACTATTTATAAGATTATAATTGTTTTCAGTTCCATAATACAACATAAATGTTCAATTGATATATAAAAACATGAGAAGCATATTAAGAAAGGAGAAGGATTAGTAAGTAGAATATGTTGACAGTGATGAAAAATTCAGTATACAACCTGAGATGAAAAAGATGTTGCTTCTTGCCTTTGTTAGTTACTAAATTAATTTCATGTTGAATAGTGTAAGTTTCTATCATCTAATTTTTGCATTGAACAGGATATTTTCTGTAGGAATACTGCAATGACCTGCTGGTTTTGCATTAAAATAATATATTGTTCTCCAAAAGCAGAGGTAGATATATATTTACTCTATCAGGAACAAATAGATTTGTATGTTTGGTCTTTGCAGGTAGTTGGTGTACAAGTGGCTTAACATGCACTTTGATTACTTTGGGTTGGTTGGTGATCTCCTGAGGACCTGTGTACATGGGAAAGTAAATAACATCTCAAAGTAATTTGGAACATGTGAAATAATTCTGTTCTAAAATATCAGTTTCCCCAAGCTTGCATTTGAGATCGAGGAAGATTATTTTAATTTGTAAGTACAGTACACTGTTTTGACAAAAGTCCATTTTTCCCCCCTTTCCCTTGTATCCCTTTTCCACATTTTCAAGGGAATTTGTCCTTGTGATGGGAAATAGATGATGAAAGAACTTTTTTTCTTTTTCCTCCATATGTTAGATTTGTAATCAAGCTAAAACTTCATTTGTACAAAGAAATAAAACATCTGTTTCACCATCTCAAGCTTGTGAAAGGTGTTTCAGGTTTCACTAACTTATTCCAGTCCACAGTAGATGGCTGAGTTTAGATCAGACAACTGAACAAAGAGTGCTGTTTCTGTGGCTACTAACAAGTAAAATTCCAAACTCATTTCTCTTTGAAACTTCAGGTAAAAAATGCAGAACTTCATTTTCTCCTTTTGTCTCACTAAGAACTTTGTTTATCAACTATAACACATATAAGGAGTCACTGTCCATAATCACCTTTGGGAGTTGTACAAGAACATTTGTATGATTGCTCACTGAGCCATAGAAGTGTGAAATTCAATAATTTACCAGTTATGGATTTCTACTTTCCTTACCAGCTCTTGTAGACATAAGGTACAATATTGCTCAAATATTAAAATTAAAGTCCCATCCATATCACTACGTCCTCCTCCTTCCTAGGCACATTCCTTTTGTGGCCAGATTGTCACATTTCATGGAAAATATGCCCCTGGATATTTTTTTTTGTCTCTTTCAAGAAGACAGCCCTGTGAAGTTTAAATTCGACAAAGGTGTCAAAGGAGAGGGCTGAGGATAAGAAGAAAAAGAACTGTTTTTGAACAGCCATGCAGAATTTAATAGAGGTAAAAAACAGTAGAAAGAAATCTATAAAAATTTTATAAGGAGTCTGTGGAAATCACTCTAAAGCATTGCAGAGCTTAATAGAGAGCATTGTGTTCTACACCACCTCACTTTTAACCATATAATAGATTATATTCTGATATTACTCTGAGATACTAAATGTTATAAAACTGGTATACAAACTCAGGAAAAATGGATTCAGACAATCATGTCCCAGGCTGTGCAGAGTAAGTCACCATTTGAGTTTAGGAAATTTATTTATTTTCCTATTACATTGTTGTCCTTTGGTGTTATAGAAGTCACTCGAGAAGCAGGTGTCAAAAGTGTCTGCATTTTCAATTTTAAACTGATGGTCATCTGCAGTATCAAATAATTGGGGTAGCAAAATATTTTGCAATAGCAGATGATGATGTGAATAGTTGTGAGGGACACGGAAAGGGCAAGAAAGACTACACTGGGAATGCAGTTGACTATATTCTACAACACTCGTGGCTAAACTGGTCACATCTCAAAATAATTTGTAATTATTTTCTTTCATTTTTGGGATCTCAAATAACAAGTCATTCCCACATCAGGAATATTTCTAATAATCATAGTTATAATTTTTTATGTAGTGTAATTTGGGGTCAATGCCTCATACATTTAGTTTCAACAATTGTGCAAAAAAAGGACAAAATTACTGTCTTTATAGGGACGGGCATCTAAAAGACTAGTAAGCATGGTGTAGAATGCTACTGCTAGTATATTTTTCTTTCTGTCTTCTACTCCATGTCTTAAAGAACCACTTAGTTTTTGAATGTGAAGGGACACATGATACAGACCCATTGCTCCCTGAGCCTTAGATATTGCATCTTTTCCTCTAAAAATAAGTGCAAAGTTATGGGAATAGCAAAAAAATAGTGTAACGTGTCATCTAGATCCTGGCAGGTGGTTTGGGGACATTAAATGATGCTGGTGCTCTTTTAGTCTCTTTTGCTATATTTGTGGATCACACTGAATCTCCTGATATAAATCTCTGTTTGAGTCTATGAGCCTGCTTTATGTCTAATTCATCATCTGATGAATGATAAAAAAATACACACTGCAAAACAGTCTCTACTCTGAAGAACTTGCAGTGTCTCATGTTGCTGAAATAGAAAAGTGTATCCTGGGAGCCATTAATGTGTGCATTCTGACAGCGCTCTGGGTAAGATGCATGGGAGGCACGTACCAGAATGCACCATGATGACTCTGCTGGCAATATTGGTAATGCTCTATGACCTTACTGATACACTCCACCTCTCAAAGGACTGCTACCAGTAGTCTTTTACATTTCAAAACTAAATGAAGCCTTCCAGTTTTATATCAGGCAGGACAAAGCAATAGGAGATACAGATGTACAGCTCTTCTAATAAAGTTTATTAAATAGTAATGTGGCCAAAGATTTTGAAACAGAATGTACATTCGAATTCCCTCATCAGATACAGAATAAAAATATTTTACATTTTGAATTTATGGAGAAAGACAGTGTTTCAGTGGCAATAAGGCATCAGAAGATTGTTGGCTGAGTAGTAGTTTCATTAAGTAGTTTGCAGTAATAACACTTATATCACTACCTTCAACTGGAATCTCAGGTTCATATCATAGTGGATCATAAAACAAAAGTTACTAGCACCAGACTATTTTAAAATACAAGGCCATTGTCAAGGAAATGTTGCATATTTTACAGTTTCACTTAAAGATGTTGGAAACTATAGCACAAACAGCTCACAGAAAGTCTATGATTCTTCACAAAAAATAAAAGGAATTTTTTTTATGTTACTCATCAGTGTGCTATGTCTCTTATGGAGTCGCACAGAAAGACAAATGTCCATAACTTAAATTTACAATGCATGTTTCAATAGCAATTTTTTTAATTGAAGCAGCAACACTATACTTAAGTACATTTCAGATTTATCAACAAAAGAAATGTGACAAAATAAAGCTGTTGAGTAAAAAAATTACATTTTTTTACAATACAGAGATTATGTCTTTTAGAGGATATAAGAACCAGAAAAGAAAAGCTAAGCTTCCATTTTTCTAGGCTCAGACCAAGAAAACTTATACCATTTCTGAAATTTCAGTGCAACTGCATTTTGAAGTGGAGATGTTAATGCAGTCTGTGGAAAATTTTCTGACTTACATACAAAGGCAGAAGTGCAAAACTTTGGAACTTGAAGCTTCTGGGCAAATTCACTCTCAAAAACTGGGGTCCCATCTCTGCAGTGGACTCTGTAGCAGTGAACCATCAACCCAGAAACATGTTATAGGTTTTGAGGGTCTGCATTTGCTGTGTTCACATACAATGTTAATAGCTTTCCATGATACATCATTTCCGTTTGAATCTTGATGAAAATTGTCTTTATCAAAAGCAATTTTGAAAAATCAAGATAAATGTTTAAACGTCTAGGGAACAGGGTTTGACACTGATTATCAAATATAGTGGCTAAAGTGTAGCTCATTCAGATCATCTTTAATAGTAGTAAGCTCTTTTTCCTTTTTAAAATGTGCTTTAAAAGAATCCAGTAAAAGTTTGCATTTGATACTATCAAGGGATAATTTTAATCTTTGCTTTAAATTGCAACACTATAAACATCTTGTTGTCTAAAAAGGATTTGAATAATGCAAGAAATATTATGTACACAGTACGTTTTTATCTGATTTCTATTTTTTTAGGAGGAAAACAAACTTCCATTTTCTTAGATTAGAACTCACTACAATGAGCTAAATTTTCTTGAGAAATGCTTGCTGCAAATCTTAAAAGGTTACCTTGTCATTTCTAGGTTTTGTCAATTGTAAAACAAACTACCTGCATTCACAAACATGCTGCTTTACCATTCATACACATGCTGCTTTATAAGAGGAGTAGAGGAAAGGCTGCATATACTGTAGATTTTATATTTCACATTCAAGAAAAAAGATGCTGTCTCCTTGAAAAGTTAATGTATGTTTTCTACAAACTTAATGATGTCTTATAGAGTTAGTCCAAAATGTACTAAAGAAAATACTTGACAGTTTTTCCACTCTGCCCTCAAAAATTGTTCCACTGAAGCTTTTAAAATGCTGCATACATGAGCACACACAAAGACATATATAATTTTAAATAACAAAGTATATGGTATTATTATTATTACATTAGGCATCCTAGCTATAGTGAACTTAACAGAAACATGAATGCTGAACTGGTATTCCAAAAATTCCATATAGTAAACAGTATGTCTAAAGCAGAGGCTCCCTTTGATTTACTCATGTGAGTAGTTTCAGGAAAGTTAAGGGTGCCACACTGAGAGGTAAAGAAGCCAGGACAGTGTAATTAATTTTATATTCAGCTGTTGAGATTTTAGATAATAATTCTGAGCTCTCTAAGCAAACATCTTTTTCTGTACTTTTTTTTTCCATGCATACTGATCAGAGCTGCTTTGGGGATTGGCTGAGTGCCCAGTTTCCACAAATACTGAAGATTCCTGCACATTGAGTTAATTAAAATTGACTGCTCTGCTTTGGCAGAAGAAACAGGATAAATTCTGGCTTGTTCTGTGAAAAACAAACAAAAAAATTGAACAATTTAGGAAAACAAAATAACTTGCTACTAAGCTAGGGAATAAAAATAACATATTGTTTTGCCTTGAAAAATCAGATTGTATTTTTATTTTGTTTTTATTTCTACCTCAAAATCTTTTTTTATGTTGGGTTTTCTTGATTTCTTTTTCTTTACCCTGCTGCAGTGAATTATAAATTGTTAGATCTGTGTATCCCAAGGACAGGAAGACATATATTAAATGAAGTATATAGACAGATTTTACAGACTGAAACTATAAATGACAATAAAAAGTCTAATCTTTCAGATATTTAAACCTCACAGGTGTCTCCTCTTTTGATTGAAACTTCCCCAGTGCCTGGTTTGACTTTCTCACTGAAATGCATCAGAACTGATGCAGTTTACACAGCTGAGTAACTGTCACATTCCTAAAAACAGCCAAGCACCAAAGGTCTCCAAAAGGCATTTAATAAACTTTTCCTAAGAACAACTGATTGACACTGATAGTAGAGCTCTCAATGAACTAAGATCATGTTCAAGATTTATAGATTCACGCACTCACGTTCAAAGACCTCCTCAGGTTAGGGGGGTTAAAATTCACACATTCCTGAAGGTGGGGTTTTTTTCAACTTTTCGTGTGTACTGTGGCCAAAGGTTAGCAAGGCAAAATGCTCCCTAGTTCTTTGTCTGCTACTGTTCAGGGAATATTATGTGATTTATTGGACTATTCGGAAAGAAGTGAAAGAAGAAATTGGTGAGAAGTGAGAAGCGCTAATATGTACATTATTCTATTATTCAGCATTTACAGTGTTCATAAATTCTGTCTTTGCTTCAAGAGGCTCTTTCATGCTTTTTAGTAATTAGCCTTCTGGGGAGTAAAGATAAGCAGATTTGACAAGAAACTTATAATTAACTATTTCTCTGATGAGTGCCTGTCCCGCAAGGTTACTGAGTCATGTGTAGTGTGCTTCTAATGGATCTGGAATTCTTCTTTGTAAAGTTGAATATCTTCATCTGACAGATAAAGACGGTTTTTAAAGAAAAATGGGCCATCATTGGTTAGAGCACTCTTCAGGGAAAAAGTGATATGAATTTGCTGATAGATGACATCATATCACAGCTCTATTCTTAAAAAAAAAAAAATGTTTTGACTTTTTAAAGGCTCTATTTCAGGAGAGGTTTCCACTCTCTAGATAAGAAATGAGTGGATATGTCTCCTTATGGGACTAACTCCCCAGCCTCTCCTTAAGGTTTCCTATGGATTTAATATACATGACTTACCTAGCACATTGGCTGTTCTGGTTTGTAATCTGAGATTTAAGTGTTCTCATGGGTGTGTAAAAGATGCCCTCAAAAGAATATATAGCCTCAAAATACATTTTTAGTCATATATTTTTGTGTTTTCTCAAGAGAATTTGATTTCAAATCAGATTTTTCTTTTTATTTGTTGTAATACAATCTGTCTGTTAAGTGATGTCACCGCTCTACCAACATAATTGTGATAGTGTGGAAATGTGTCAAATCCTGTTCGTAAGAGCAGTGTGATAATAATTTGACCATTTGGAATGATTTGGCTATCTAAATGAAATTTTTAAGTAATCCTAGTAGGGTATCTGAAAAACAAGACACAGAAGGAATCAGGCAGACTAATGTTTAGCCAAGGGATGTTAACCTCTCTGGCATTCTTTCAAAACATGAGTTTTTCAAAACCAGTTTCAAAGGAGGATCCAAGATGCAAATAAAATTGTCAGCAGACAAAAGATTAAAAAATACATTACATGTTAAGTAATTTATTACTAAATTTATATATATTATGTATAAAATACAATTAGGGAGAGAAGACAAACATTTGACCCTGAATCTATGATGAATCCTATGTGGTTCCACAATAGAATCAAGCTTTTTATTACTCTAATATTGGCTTATTTCACATGTACTATATTTTTAAAAGGTAGTTATCACAGCTTTAAGATAAAAATCATTCCTATAGAGAAGAGTTTAACTTGTTCTTAAACAAAACCCCTTTTTAATTTTCAGATTTCATTTTTTTAGAGAGGTAGAAAAGCTTCTAACACATTGAAAGTAATATTATTTCTTGGGTTTAGGTATGGATTAGAACATAAATACACTGACTATTCTCGTTTCACACACATTTTTCAGAAACTGTCTCTGCATTTATAACAATCCAAGAATGATTGTTGTATTTAGATGTGGACATGTATATCTGAGCTAAGTCTTTGAGGGATACGTGTCAGTAGAAGTAATAGGTTTCTTCTCAAAAACATCTAAAGAAAAAGCAGAAAAGGGTTCCACAAAGTTTCTAGAAGATAGACATTGCTACTCCAAAGGTATTGCAAAATGAGATCCACAATGGCCAAAGAGTAACACGTTCAACAGGATTTGCCTTAATTAAAGGAAAGATGTTGGAATCACAGCTACCTCTTCAGACCTGCACTAACAGTCTGTTACTTCCATTTTCTTTTTACCATAGGAGTCAATGATAACAATGGTCCTAGGCAACATCTGAACTGGAAATTTTTACCATAAATCCTTAAATCCAAATCCCAGATTCAGGTCTGTAGTGAGTTGACCTTGGCTGGATGCCAAGTCACCACCAAGCTGCTCTATCACTCACCTTCCCAGCTGGACAGGGGAGAAAGAATAACATGGAAAATGTCTCGTAGGTTGACATAAGACAGTTTAGCATGAGCACAAAGTGGGAAATAACAAGGTTTATTCTGTATTTCTGATCAGTAAACAATGAGCAGACACTTCCTGGGAAGCAGGGCTTTCAGCATGCATAGCGGTTGCTCAGCAGATAAACACTGAACAATGAATGCCCCCATTCCTCCTCCTTTCCTTAGCTTTTATATCTGGGTTTATATATTATGGTATGGAATATCCCTTTGATTAGTTTGGATCAGTTGGCCTTGGTGTGTCCCCTCCTACGATCTTGCCTTTATTTAGGGCAGGAGAGGATGCTGTTCCAGCACTGCTCAGCAGTAGCCAAAACACTGGTATGTTATCAATACCTTTCTAGCTACCAATGCAAAGCACAGCACTTTGAGGGCTGCTATGGGGAAATGAACTTCATCTCAGACAGACTCAATACAATTCTTCTGCACTGCTTTTCCTTCTCTCTGTAACTGTTATAATGGATAGGTGATGAAAAAATAAAAAAAAAATAAGGGAAACCTAAGGTATAGCTGTTTTTACACTCTATGTAAAGTTTAAAGTAAATACCAGTCCTAAGAAGATACATTGAGAGAGACTTGAGAACAGTTCTTAAAGGCAACTTTTATGCAGCCATATCTCAATTTTTCCTTTCTGCTAACATTCTGCACTGATCAGAGATTCCCTTAGATAGAAAAATCTTACCATCAGAAATGTAATTCAGCTGGCTGATGCTTACTGCTGACCTTGGAACCTTTCTGCATTGACTCTATCCAGGTTCTGTATAAATTTCAGACTCAATACCCTTGGGATCCTTTAGCTCTTTGTTCCAGCTCACACCATTCTGTCTGGAGTCATTGCTTCAGTCTCACTCCTACTGATGCCATTCTCCACTCTTTTCTGCCTTTATTTTCTTTCCTATCTGACTGACCTCCCTTCCCTCATTGATCTTCCTTTAACAAAAATCCACTTGAAAAAGTTAAAGAATGGGCACAACTCAAACAGAAAAATGGAAAACCAGCAGGAAGACTGCAAACCTAGACGTTATTTGCTTTTCTCTTGTCAAACTCCATTCCTTGGACTCGAATAGCCTGCAAAGCTTTTAAGATGCCTCACAAATTCTCTAGCAACCACACAAAATGAGTAAGTCATAAGTAAATTAATTTAGCACCTTTTTCCTTTTAGCAGAGAGAGCAAGACCTAGAGGTCATCTAATCTGTGATTATTTCCACAAATTCTTGGCTCCAAGCCTTGTTCTCTGGTCATATACAATTTCTATTATGATTCTTTCTTACTCTAGAGGTCAAAATGCAAGCCTGCGAAACTACAAGACATTGAAGAAAAAATTATGGTAATTTTCATGTTTTTTTTCCTGCTGTCAGTAGTTGTAAAATGGTTAAGAAGTTCAAGAGTTTTTCTTTAGATATCCAGTTTTCTTATTTATCTTTCTCTAACCTAGTACTAGAAAAAGTAGTGAGGCTAAAAAAAAAAAAAATCAATAAAAATAAAAGGATAAGCCTTAATTCTGTTTCTCACACTATTTCATGAATTTGAAGTAACTCCATTCAAGCTGAATGAGTGAGAGGGAACAAAAATGAATCAATTTTTCACTGAATATTTGCCATAGTAAGTCCTATTTTTTGGTATTGTCTTTTAGTATTAGTGACAGAAAAAAAGAAGTAAAAAACCTGGATCATTAATCAATATTATGACAGTGAAGGAAGTAACAATAATACTTTATCGACAGAAAAAAAATACAGTTTTTGTTACAATGAAAATAAGTATCTAAACCCCAAATAGCAGACTAATACACTGGCTTTGGAATGGACAGTATGGATTCCACATCAAAAAAAATTAAAATACTTCTTCAATAACTGGTTGTGAGTATATCTAGAAATAAAAGATAACATGACATAGCTTTTACTTACTATTTCTTGAATTAGTTTGCTTCATATGTAATCAAGTTAAAGTTAGATAATAATCCCTCCTCAAAAGCCCCATTTTCACTTTTCTATAGAAGGAGCCAAAAAGTCATTTTTATTCTATAGGATTTAAAGGTCTCAAGTGTTCATTACAGCTGGTACTGATTTGCCTCATGATTACATTTCTTTTTAAAATGTTTCCTCCTGCTCTTTCTTAGAAGTCCAAATAGAGAAGCTTTATCTTTCCTCTAGAGAACTGCCTTTTGCATAGCACAATGTATCATTTACAACAAGAGCTTAAAAAGATTTTCAAGAGGAAATAAAAGGATCTCCTAACTTTGTTGTGGTGAGTAATGTGACATTGATTTCATATGTTGGCAAGATGGACTACATTTGAGGCACAGCAGTGCAGAGACCTCACAGTTTGGAAAAAAAAAAAAAAAAGTGTAAATATATCAGAGAAGTATTTTTTCTCTTTAACAATAAGTTCATGATTGCCAGTGAGTTAGGTTATCCTGTATTTGCTAAGGAGGTACTGTTCAGCAGGAGAAAGGCTGATTGATAGAATCTAAATCATTGTCATCTGAGAGACTCACCTTAGAGTGTTAGCTACATTCATGGTGGTCTTCTTGGATAGCAGTCAATAAATACTCAACACAGGAAACATTTATTTCCCTCTCACTAATTATTTATTGGGGCCAAAAACTTCAAACCAGGAAAATTCTTTTCACAACTATTGTCCATAATCTGATATCTAGAATTATTATGGACTGATTGTGTTTGTGCTCTACAAAATGGTGGAAAAGGGTAAGAATGTCTCTGTGAGATTTAATGACAATTTACCTATCACAGTGCCCACAGATTTTTGAACCTCAGAGCTCTCTAGTACTGAACGACATAAGCTGAAGCAATTTGTATCATCAGAAGATCTAGAATTTTTCCTGCAGTCCTCTGAGAAAATAGAAAAAGAGTGATGCAGTCAAAGGGATATATAAATTTTTTTTTTTAAGTAATTTTTTAACATAGTATAAGAATGCGTTAGGAAGAGTTGAGATTAGAAATAAGGAATGCATTTGTAAACTCTTACAAATTAATATATTAAGATACTCAAATCAGTTGCATGATTCAGTAATGCCCTTAACAGTTTTCTGTTCTTTTCCAGCATTGGTCTTAATTTCACCTATTAGAAAAATTTACCAGCTATTAAAACACGTAAATCTACCATCTGTGGCTTGAGGAAAGTAACTGATGGACTGATAAAATGTTCACGCATTACTGTGACCTTCCACATGTTTTTATCTTACCATAAAGTATGTTTTCTAACAAAGGAGCTATTTATTGAAGATAAAGAAAGAAAAATGTATATGAAGCTCTTCCTATATCTTCAAGTAACTTCAGTAGTCTCAGATCTTTTGACAAGTTTGAGGGATCTATCCATATGTCTTCCATATGTTTTCTCTCCATTCCTTTCCTACACAGGCTGGTCAACTTGAGCTATATTTGAAAAAGTGATTCAAGTTTTATGAAAATATATACCTGGAGTGAAAGGGTAGTAGGTACCTGACATCATACCATCCATTTTGACAGTAGCGTTCCCATAAATTAACAGATGTGTAATTTCCATACCATGGACTCACCATTATTGTTAGCACAGGAAAATGTGCCATATAGACATCCTAACAAGAAACAAAACTGAAATATAAGTAATTCTCTATCCCAGTGGGACTATGGACTTTTCAACTTCAGATGGTTCCAGACAGAATTGCAACATATCTGAAATCACTCAGCAAGACAGAAAGTTCAGACGTAGGGCTTCAGGCATGAAAACAGCAGGAGAGCAGAGATTTGCTGAGGTAAAATACACTAGTGAGGGCAGATATTTTGTGTTCCAATAGAGGTTTTTTTATGACACACTGTTAGAATAAGTAACAAAACTTTTTTATTTTACATACTTCACTCTCAACTATTAAAAAATCTAGGGCACCAGTTGCACATGAGATTTAGAGATAGGGTTTATGAAGTGAAAACATCTACTTCACACTAATTATGTAAACTAGCAGTTCTGTCTAAGTAATGAAGCTGGCTTTTCTTCTTGTTTTATGATAGGATGAACCTTAATTTCCTGGGAAGCTATGCTTGTATAATAATATAATTGCAGTACAAATTTCAGTTACATGGAAGCAAATCTACTAATTAAAGCCCCAGTTCAGAAACAGTCAAGAATGCCTCCAGCTTATTTCTGAATGTGTTTTTAACTCTATGCTTATTTAGAAAGGCAATTAAGCATATGCTTAGTCCATTGCAATTAATGTTTGGTGCTTTTTCTCCTGAAGTGTATATAAGTAGCAGCTTCAAAATTCTGTATTGTTGTTGTTTGATTGTCTAGCACTGTAGTATTACTGTAAGATAACTGACTCGGATTCTGGCATGCAAAACTTCTGGAGAAAAATTATTTCGTATTACGAAAGATTTATTGAATTTGATGATATGTACGCCAGGTAGAATTCCATTAAATCTTTATACCACAGGAATTGTTTGAATTTATTAACTAACAAATAGAAGAATATTATTTCACTAGTGTGCATTTCTACATAAATATTATAAAAAGATATTTTAAAAAAATAATAACAAATTAAGGGGAAATAGATCAGAAATCCATGGGAAGCACACAATAGTCTTAATACTTACAGAAAGAATTCTTGAGTTTGTTCTTTCCTTAGATATGATGTATGGGATGGGGTTTTTTTAGCCTAACCAATTTGTAATAGTTAATGTCACTTTTGACCATGTAACCTATAAACAGTTGGTATATACTTCTTACAGATACCAACTCTGAAGAAGAAAAGAGAATAATTACTAGTCTTGTGGAATTCTTGCACATACAGCTTGTACCTCTGTGGAATTACTTGTCTATATGACTATAGAAAGGAGTAGATGTGAAATGTTTAAGCTCTGACTTTCAAAAAATTATCAGATGCTTCTGTGTATCTTCCAGGGCTTAATTGATGCTGGGTTTTAAGCATATACTGAGGAAGCAGGAGGCTAGAATACAGCCTTGCTTCACATGCTGCCTTGTGTAATATTAATCACTGCAGCTGTTTTAAATTGCAGTTGAATTACACCAGGACTAACTGAGGGATTTAGACTGGTGAAGAGGAAAAAAAAGTAAAAAAGAATAACATAAAGTCTACAGAACAAAGGGAAAAAACTCAACCTTATTGGATTAGAAGGAGGATTGATGTGGTCCTAAAGTGTCTCAGTAGCATCCATGTTGGATTCTCAGGACTATGAGAGGATTTTGTGTTAGGCTTAGAATGTAATATTGGCAAAGAAATGTAAACCTATTCCTAATGCCAAATAAAAGCATCAAAAGGGAATAGAACATGATAAATTTCTCAAGATAAAAACCATAGGAAGACAGCTAGTCAACATCTGTGAAAATGGAATTTAAAATTGCATAAATTGGAAACGTTATTCCCCAAACCAAAGCTGAATCCAAATAATATAGTATGTATAATCTCAACATGGGATTCAAACCAGGTCAACAGGACATCGCGACTAATTTTGTGGATGACTGCCAACATGCTCGGGCAATTGCAGGCTATTGACCAATGTCAAACATTTCAAGTTTGCTTTCCCCACAGACTTGAATTTTTAAAATAAATATATCTTAGACCAAATAAGCCAGTAACTACACAACAGCATAGTGATGAGTGTTAGGTTTGAAGCTTAAGTCAAATCGCATTTAATCATATTTCAATATGGTATGTGAATGATAAGAGTAAGGATTTCAAACATGCATGGGATTTGGAAGAATGAAGGGAGGACAAATTCCATTTAGAATCAGGATGTGCCAAAGAAAAAAAGATACAAGACTATAAGACTGAAAGACTACTACTATAAGACTACAAGACGAAAAGATACAAAGTATATCTTTATTGCTTTGAATAATGTAATTGAAAGCCCGTCTATTCACACAAAAAAATATTTTCTGTATTATTCAGTTCTTCCAAATAATTTTTTAAATTATTTTTCTTTTAGTTTAAGGTTTTTTCTCATTTGTGCATTTTTTTACACATGTTCATCTTTCTTCAGCTATCACCTTTTTGTCTCCATAGAAATGCAATTTCAACTATGGATATTATACTGTATTTTTATCAACCAGTACTAAGCAAGATAATTTCTAAATGTTTTCTGAACTAACAATTCTGTGAAACAGAGTCTGTAACTCAACCAGTAAATAAAACAGGGACAAGTCATGGACTCAGACATTGGCTCAACTGGACTGCTTATCTCTCAACACTCTCCTGATGCTGGGTTGGCCAATGTTGATTAGCTCTACTCCAGACAGATCTTCAGCATGGTCTGGACAAAACCAGGAATCTTAGAATACTTTGCGTTTGAAGGATCATCAAAGTCCAACTCTGGCCCTGCACAGGGCCATCCCCAAGAGTCACACCATATGCTGGAGGACGCTGTTCAAATGCTTCTTGAACTCTATTGGGTTTGGTGTTATGACTACTTCCCTGGGGAGCCTGTTCCAGTGCCCAACCATTCTCTGGGTGAAGAACCTTTTCATAATATGTAACCTAAATCTCCACTGACATAGTTTAATGCCATTCCCTCAGGTCCTGTCACTGATCACCGGAGAGATCAGCACCTGCCCCTTTGCCTCCCCTTGAAGAAGTTGTAGACTGTGATGAGGTCTCAATCTCTTCTTTTCCAGTCTGAACAAGCAAATTGATAGAAGCCATTCTGAATATGACTTCCTTTTTAGACCCTTCACCATCTTCATGATCTCCTTTGGACACTCCCTACTAGCTTTGTATCTTTTTGTTATAACCTGTTATCTTCATATTTTTGTGGTGCCCAAAACTTTCTTATGTTGTGGCACACACACTAGACTTGAGGTGAGGCCACACCAGCTCAGAGTAGAGTGGGACAATCACCTCCCTCAACTAGCTGGCCATGCTATGCCTACTGTACCCCAGGACATGGTGGCCCTCCTGGCTGCTAAAACACACTACTGATACATGTTCAGCTTGCTGTCGACCAGGTTGCCCTGGTCCCTTTCCATAATTTTTTTTTTCCTTTCCCTTTCCAGCATCTCATTCTCCAGTCTGTACATACATCCAGCATTATCCTGAGCCATGCATAATCCAGCACTTTTCTTTGTTAAACTTCATACAGCCGATGATTGCCCATCTATCTAATTTGTCGAGGTCTCTCTGCAGGGCCTCTCTGTACCCAATGGAGTTAACTGCTTCTCCCAATTTACTATCATCAGCAAACTTATTTAGTATCCCTTCCAGTCTCTTATACAAGTCATTTATGAAGACGAGGAAGAGCACAGGGCCCAAGATGGGAACTCACTCACTGCAGAACCCTACTAGTGACAGGTAACCAGTGTGGTGTTACACCATTCACTATTATCCTCTTTTCTACCCATAAACCAATTCCTCACCCATCCAATGATGTGTTTATCCAGCTGTGTGCTGGATGTTTTGTCCAGCAGGATCTTGTCACAGTTGGGACAAGAACGACACACTGGATTGACAGACAAGGTAGCCCAAAATGGGTACTTTATTGCTGTAGCATTTGGTATTATCCCTTACAGAAGGCAATGCACTTTCTTCTCATAGGACAGAAAGTTGTTTTCAATGACTATGATTGGAGAACTATAAAAAGTAACCAGAAGCCTCACTTATCACTAGTTACAATGTTCTTGCTACAAAGTTTACTTTATACATTATCAGCAACCGACAGTTACGGCCAAGTAGCAACAGCTCTTCTGCTTTTGCTTGTTTAAGGATGTGCTGCAATTCACAGTATTCAAGGGTATATCTGAATATTATCAATATTAATTTAATCAATTAATGCCAGGATGCTGACAGGCCTGCTGTCATCCCCAACAGGATCCTGTGAGAGATAGTATGGAAATCTTTACTTGAAATCCAAAAAGATTACTACAACTGGCTTCCCTTGGCCAACCATGTCAAAAGATAAAATTGGGTTTGACAAGCAAGACTCCTGAAGCTGTTGGCTGTAACCAATGACTATGCTGTCCTTAAGGTGTTTTTCAATACTTCCCAGAAAAATCATCTCCATAATTTTACCAGGCACTGAAGTAATACTGTTAGGACTGTAGTTTCCAGGTCATCTTTCTTGCCCTTGTTGAAAACTGGGGACAATATGAGCCAGGTTCCAGTCAACTGGGACCTCTTTGGGGTTCCAAGGCCACTCAAAAATCATTGAGATTACATCAACGAGCTCTTTTAGTATTCTTGGATAAATCCCATAAGGCACCATATTGCAGCTGGGGCAGCAGATCTTGGGTAAATTCAGGGTCACCTGGAAAGTTTATCACTCTTAAAACCAGCTCAGGGCACAGAGAACCTCTTAGCTGATCTTCAGTGTTGAAGACAGAGGCAAAGAAAGCATTAAATATCTTTGCCTTGTCTCTGTCCCTTTCTGGGGGTGACCATGCTCATCCTGTAAGGGGCGGATGTTATTTCTGCACTGTTGTTTATTAACATATTATATTTTTTATTTTTTTTTTTAATTTTCTCTCACACTACTGGCTAGCTTCAAATCCAACTGAGCTTTGGCTGGCCAAATTCTTTCCCTACAGTGGTCAGCAGCATCTCCATATTCCTCCCTTGTCACCTGACCTTGCTTCCACTGGGCATGCACTTTTTTCCCCTTAATCCTAAAAGAAGATCCTGCATGCCCAAGCCAGTTTTCTACCTCACCAGCTTGACTTCCAACATCTTGGAATTGCCTGCTCCTGTGGCCTTAGGAAGTGGTGTTTAAAAAGCGATGACCGCTGATGGATCCCAGAACATTCAAAAGCATTTTCCCAGGGAACCTTACTATCTAGTTCTCTGAGCAGCTGAAATCTGCTCTCCCCATGTCCAGGGTTGAAGATTTGCTGCCACTTTTCCTCCTGGTAACAGATTTTAAACTCAATTGCTTTGCATAGGCAATTTGAATGTGGCCTCACAGTTTTGGAGTCAGCCATTTAGACAGAGCTATTCATCATGAAAGCCACAGTCATGCTTCTGATAAAAACTTGTAGTCAAATTCAGAGCTACTGCTGTGTCAACTGCTATTGATTTTGTGGTTCCCTTATCACTGATTATACTTCTATGTTCTTCATTTTCTTTTTTGTTCCTGCCATTTATTCTCTTTCTCCATTTTAAGAGGGATGTCAAGAGATGCTTCAACTTCTGTCTCTGTATCCCTGTGAAACAATTACTTATGAAATTGTCTACCTTATTTTATAACTGCCTCCTACTAGCATTTTGCAAGTCACAGGTCTCTGTCTATGCTCTTGATCTGCCAAACAGCTGTCCAGCATAATATTTCTGTTTGTTAGATGTGTCCATCTACATAATTTGTTAATGTATTAGTAACAGATTACCAACATAAGGTAAATTACTTATGCTTAAACTCACTGCACCTTCTAGGCATTATTATCAAACATGCATAATTCATAGAATCTTTATTCTCCTCAAACTACTATTTCCACTGTAACTGTAAAAAAAGGAGAAAGTGATGTCTATGGCCTTTTTTCATTTTCCTCCTCAGGTTATTTCCACTTGTAGGTTCCACTGCTCTATAAGTAATACTTTGAATTTTCTGAAGTTTCTATTTTATTACTATTTGGTTTGAATGTTAAAAGTGCTAAAAGAAGAATGCAGATTCCTTAATGGAAATTTCCAGATCCAAAGCCATGTCCAAACAGCCCTTATCACCCTATATTTATAACATGCATCAGTCTTTCCACCCCTGGTCTCATCAACCATCATTCTCCTCACCTCTGACAACCCTCAGGAGCCTTCTACAGGTTCTCTGTGCCCTTTATTTTGTCTTGCTACCCTGTTTATCTCAGAAGGGATGTTAAATACAGGTAAGGCCTAACAAAAGGCTTATGTGTGAAACTATATAGTCAAACTAAAATCACAGAAATATGGGAAAAATCACAGAAATGTGGGAAAAACCCCCAAACTGTCAGTTTAAATACTGTAAAAGGAGTATCCAGTCTTGCATGCATTATCCAAGGATGATTTCATATGAATATTAAATAAGAAAAGATACATTTTCAAGTCTGAGTTGTTTCAAGGGTGAAGGAGTATTTGCCTAAACTTTATTAATAATATTTTAAAAGAATTAATTAATTCATTATGTTTATAGAAGAAATATGAGATTCTTATCAACTTTTCCTGATGAGTTCATTTTTCTCATGGGTCATGAATTATGCTGATGGTTCATGTGATACCACAGTTTATATCTCATCTTTGTTCAGAATGGTAAAAAAGAAGTTTGCTTCCTTACAATGTACGTATCACAGAATTATAAAATCATTAAAGTTGGAAAAGACCTCCAAGATCATAGAGTCCAGCCTTTGACAAAACAACGTAGCACTAAGTACCATGCCCAGTCGTTTCTTGAACACTTGCAGGAGGGTGATTCCACCACCTCCCTGGGCAGTCTGTTCCAGTGCTAAACCATCCATGAAGATATTTTTCCTGTTGTCCAGCCTGAACCTCCCCTCACACAGCTTGAGGCCATTTCATCTTGTCTTGTCTCTAATTGCCTGAGAGAAGATGTTGACTCCCACCTGGCTATAACCTCTCTAGTTGTAGAGAGCAGTAAGGTCTCCCCTCAGTCTCCTTTCCTCCAGGCTAAAATCTCACCTCCTTTAGCAAGTCCTCATGTGATTTACTCTCTAGGCCTTTCATCAGCTTTGTTGACATTGTCTGAATACACTCCAGCTTCTTAATGTCTTTCTTGAATGACAGGCCCAAAACAGGACTAGCACTCAAGTTGCAGCCTAACCAGTAACACGTATAGACGGGTGATCACTTCCCTGGTCCTGCTGGCCACACTATTTCTGATATAGGCCAGGACACCATTTGCCTTCTTTGCCACCTAGACACACAGCTGAGTCATGTTCAGCCAGCTGTCAACCAGTACCTGCAGTTCCTTTTCTGATGGGCAGTTTTACAGACACTCTGCCCCAGACTTTATCAATGCATGGTGCTATTGTGATACAAGCACAGGACTTGTCACTTTGCCTTACTGAGCCTCATACCGTCTGACTTAGCTCACCCAGCCTTTCCAGATCCCTCTGCAGAACCTTCCTACAGATCAACACTTTTGCCCAACTCGGTGTCATAAATTCAGAGCTCAACAGGAAAATGAATACTAATGTTTTTAAGAAGCACTCATATTTCACTACCTTTAGAATAAAGAAAATGATAGAAAGAATGCATAGTTTATAACATGGTGCCAGATGAATCATGAGATCAAGGACAATTTTTTTGAGTTTCTCACAGAATCCTGGAATCGCTTATATTAAACATCAGCTATATCAATCCACATCCTTTCCCCACTTTCAGGGTCAAGGTTGATGAAAACCTTATTGATTAAAGAGGAATTATTTACAAAGATGATAGATGGGAAGTTACATCTAGTTGTAAGCAGAAGAATAGGATTCCAACAGGAGAAATAGGAAATGTGTTTAAATAAGTCACTAACTGAAAAGTGTTTGGTTGTATAAAAATGAGTCCAAATTAAAACCTGAATTAATCAAAACCCTATTGGCATGCAGAAAATATTGTTTTCTGGGATTATATTATTTGTATTTCTATCACATCCAGCAATTGGTTAAGAATTGATTCCTTTCTACCTAATGAGGGAATATGTTCTTATCAGAAATGGCATGAACATTTTTCATTAAAATGTTAACACCAGTGTTCCTTGTGAACCACATTATGTTTTTTTTATTTTACCTTAGATGTTGAACTATCCAATTTTATCCTTTATTTTGGAAGATCAAATATAATTTCTTGCTTTTACTAAAGAATAGAAAGGAGGGAAACAAGCTATTTCTTACAGTGAGCCAAAGAATAGTTAAAAATATTTAATAAATGGGAAGAAAGATAGAGTCCAAGAAAAGAAATTGGAAGAATTATATCTCTAGTTAACAAGGTTAGTTTTTGTGTCCTAGTAGGGTATATGCCATTATTTTGAAGTGAGATGTTAAGATTAATTAAAAAACCCCATATATTTATGCAGTATTGGAATGCTAAAGTTCCACTTCAGTAACTGAGACTTTCAAAAAAAATCCAGTTATTTTGAATTCTCCATCTTACTCCAAAAAGCCAGCTTTTTGAGACTATTTATAACTAATGAATTTGGAAGACCACTAAAATCTTAACATT
Source organism: Serilophus lunatus (assembly GCA_013399895.1). NCBI lineage: Eukaryota > Metazoa > Chordata > Aves > Passeriformes > Eurylaimidae > Serilophus > Serilophus lunatus. Next base: position 458,636 of record VXBA01003078.1, on the reverse strand, counting down.
ACTCACAAATAACACAGTGTAATCTTTTATTATTATTTTCTCTGCAAGACAAGTTTTTATTGTGATTAAAGATGAGGACAACCAGTAAGAGAGAGAGAATGCATTGTGCTCCTTAACAACGAATGTGAGGATGCCTGCTCAGCCTCCCCTCAGCAAACTGGCCAGGATGCCAGCAATTGATAAAGCAGAGATGTGAGAGTAATAGGGAGTGTCAACAGAACATCCAGAACTTCGAAGAGGGAGTTTGCCCAAAATCGACAATGCTAAAGAAGATGACATTCATCAACCACTCTAAACAGCTTAAGAGGAAAGGCATCATCTTGGGAAGAACTTCAAGAGAACTTCGAAATTCTGTGATAGTGAGGAGAGACAAGAAAGCAATGTAGAAGCATTTAAACCTGGTTTGACGCTGTCAGAAATCATCTCACTGACACTGCAATTTGTACCTTGACCTTACTGAGCATCCTTCCATCAGATGCCGTGGGGATGTGCATCTTGCTCAAGGAATGACAGTTTGGGTGCAATTAGTAGATCCATATTTCTGACATATACATATGAAGTTGAAGTGAGGGCTTTCTCATGAAAATATATTTTGTTGTTTTGTCAAAACTGTCACAAGCACATATAAGCCTATAACACCTACATCTCCTGCAGAAGGGTACAGAAGTAGAAAAATCCGCACATTCAGAAAAGGCAGGAGAGTTGTGTTGGGCTGGACTCTGAGGGAGAGTGCATGTTTGCCTGGGATATTTTATAGAAGGTGGTTTAGAAATGTCTAGATGTTTTAAGTATTGAATAATATATTTTTCCTATCATGAACACGTAGTTCACTGACTGCTGATTAGTTACATGCTATTAATAAATCAAACAACTTCAATTTTTACTGCATTCGCCACACACGAATAGGGTAGACTTTTTTCCTGCAATGTTTTTTTCTAAAAGCAATTAATCAAGTAATTAAAAGTACGTCATACAGTATATTTGCTATTATTTTGAATTTTGTTTGTTTGTTTGTGTGTTTTTTTGTTTGCTTGTTTTGATTTGGTTGTGGGTTTGGGGTTTTTTTTGTGGAGCTTTTGCTTTCATTATATCTTGCATTCAGCTTGAAATAATGAAGTTACTCTGAATTGCATAATATTTTCCTGTATGTACAATCCTTTGTACTTTATCAAGAGTGCATTTCATTTTCTGTACTTACAAGAAAACTAAAAGGTAATTCAGTCATGGGGATATTTTTGAGATTTACTTTTTATCTACTTCAGTGTTCATCTGGGAAGACTCAGAAGTTCTGTGGTGGTTTGATCCACCTTTTAGCGTTGAGGGGGCAGGTTCAATAAAAGTGACGGAAAACTGAATAGAATGTTCAGCAGGTGAACAATTTATTACAGGAGAATTAAATTGGAGGCAGGGATAACCCACAGGAGATCTCAGAATTACATCGAGGGACATCCAACACACAAGGAAAAAAAAAACCCACACAAAAAGGGAAAAAAAAGAAACAAAAAAAGAAAGGGAACTGTTCTTTTCAGCCAGATGACTAGCCGAAAACCAGTGGGGAGGGGTAGGAAAAGGTGTCTCTCCCTTCTCTCTCTCTTTGGAAGCACTTCTGGCCCTTCAGTCTCTCTGAAAAACACAAACAGAGGTAAAAACCAACTCCCTCCCTCCCCCTTCCCGAAGTATACTTTCTAGCAAGCTGGAAATAGCTCTCGTGTTGAGAGAAATGGGTGGAATCCCGCCATGGGGGAGCCTGCAGGTGCTGGACACAGGGGCTCTGATCCTTCTCCTCGCAGCAGCAGCCGAAAAAGAGGCCGGGGCGGGGCCATGCCTTGACTTTTAAGCCTTCTCCATCTCGCTGGGATATCGTCACCTTCCTGGCCAAGCTGGCTTCCCATTCGTCCAGCCAGTCGGGCCCCGCCTCAGTTTCCGGTGTTTTCTCGTCGAAGAACTCACAAGTTTCAGTCCCGCCCGCCATCTTTGTTTTCATGGCGGCCGCACCTTAGAGATGCCACAGCGCCAACACGGTGCTAGGCCCAGCCCTCCATCGTTGTCCAGAAGCAGCAGTGGTGCTGAAATTCCCGTCCAGGCTGGCCCGGGGCTGCGTGCTGCTGCCTGCGCTCTGGGGGCAAGGAGCCGCCGCCCTGGAGGGATGCTGGGGCTTCCCTGTGGCTGTGCCCTCAGGCTGCGGCTCACCCCGGGAAGCCACTGTGCCTGTGCAGGAAGGGACGGTCTTGGCCGCACACTTCGCAGGGAAGGGCCCCCATGCTCCCGGGAGCAGTGGAGGCAGGGGGAGGGACTAGAAACGACTCCCCACTCTGGCCCCCCGCTGCTGGGAGCCTGGAGGGTGCGGAGCCGTCGCCCGGCCCTGGCCCCAACCTTGGGGGTACTGGGACTGGTGCAGGCCCCGCTCTGTCCTGGCCCCCACGGGTACAAGGAGAGCAGGTCCCTGTGCTCCCAGGGAGCCGCCGCTCAGCCCAACCCCGAGAGAGCAGCTGAAGCAAGGGCCCCCTCTCCCTGCAATGGCTTTGAGGAAAATTGAATTTTAACTCAGGTAAGTGGGTTGCTCTCTTACACCCCCCTTCAAAAGCCTTGTTTCTTCAAACAGCTACAAGTTCATTCTCCAGGTGTTAGTGACTAATACTACTACAAATTTTGGAACTGTGAAGCAAGGCTGCCACCTGGGATTGGATCCTGGTTTTCCTATGATCGTCATTCTTGTCTGAATACCCGATGAAGCAATAACAGGGGTTAAAGCACAGGGCGGATGAATGTCTTACAATTTATCTAACAGATAAATTTCATTCTCTAAGCAAAGGCTATGCAAGCATTTTATTCAAAGTAGAACAGACTAAAGAGGAGGAATAAGGATGCCATACACCACCTGTCTTAACTCAGGTATTTTGCCATCTAATAGTAGATCAACATTCCACAGAAAGCAAAAGTAACTTTCTGAACTGCTAAATCCAAGATGCAGCTTCTGTCAATCTATCCTTTACATAGAATCATAAAATGGCATGGCTTGTAATAGACCTTAAAGATCATCTGTTTTGAACACTTCTGTCATGGGAAGAGACACCTTTAATTCGACCATGTTGCTTAGAGCCTCATCCAACCTGGCCTAGAATGGTTCTTTTAATCCACAACTTTTTGTTCACCTTAAATTTGTAAATAGCTTGAGTACAAACAAAAATAAAAGTTGTTCAACAAATAGAAACTAATAGAAAGGCTGCAAAACCCCCAAATCACCTACCTGTAGATGCAGATCTCTGCCTTTTCTAAAAGAAGAATGACAAAATTTTTATAACTACATTTTTTTAATTCGTTCAAAATGACCGAGAGTTACGATCATGAAGTGGTCTCCATATCATATATTTTACAAACCTTGATATCTTCACAGAAGCAGTGGAGAAATCTCAGAGAGAAAATAGTATATGTTTATCAAATCTGCAAGTTTATATGTTAGTTCTTCTCACTCCTGATAGGAACATATGGTCAATAAGCAGAGATATCAGTAAAGTAATAAACAAACAAACAAACAAACAAACAAATAAATAAATAAATAAATTTAACAATTGTGGTGGTTTTACCACTAGGGGGCATGCAACAGTGACGAAAGACTGAACAGAATTCAACAGCAAGTAACAGATTTCTTGTCTAGGACTCTAACAAAAAGTCTTATATGTGATCCCAAGACACTAAACTAAATACACACAATACAACACCTGACAACGTCACGCGATAAAATGAAAAAAAATGAAATTACTCCTCAAAGCTGGCTGGTCAGTTGAAGCAGGGGAAAGGAAGGGAAAGCCACCTCAATGATGGTACAATCTCGGCCCTCAAAGCCCCTGCAAGAAAAAGATGGTGAAAAGCATCCCCCCGCCAGGGACACCCAAGTGGAAAGCTATCACTTGCGGTTTGGCTGCGTTGTCTCCAGGTGCCACAGTTGGAGATCTGACGGCGCCGCGCTGCTGCCTGTGCCAACGGAGGTGAGGGGAAGCAGGATGCGCGGTCTGGGAAAGGGGGAGTTGTAGCTCCTCTCAGCTCAGGAGAAAGCCAAAAGAGTGGGCAAGACTACCGTGTTCAGGCTTTTATGTCCTGGAAGTCCCATGAGAATTCAGCATCTTCTTCCCGGCCAGGCTGTCCTCTGATTGGCCAGTGGAGTTGGGCTCCTCCCTTTTCTTGACATCTTAACTATAGGCAAAATGGCAGTTCCCACCAAAATGCCATGCGGCCGGGGCACGGGGGCACCATTAGCCCTGCCCGTGGAGCGCTCGCTGCCTGCAGGGACCCCCAGGAGGGATCCCTGGGTGGTGTCAGTGTCACCCTTGGCCACCCGGAGCGGCTGCGGCATGGCTGCCCAGTCCAGACACCTTGGATGGGGCCATGGGACCCCTGGTCGGCTCCTGCCAGCCACCTGCTGCGGCTGGGACCCATACGGACTCCGCTGGGGAGCACCGTCGGCAAGGGAGGGCAGTGGGCAGCCTGCGCTGCGGCGTGTGGCCCCCGCCAGCCTTTCCCACTGCCACCGGAACCCACCACAGGTGATGGGGACCAGGGCCGCCCAGGGACCAGCCAGAGCTGAACTTTTTTCATGGCAGCACGGGGCCAGCAGCACCTGCTGCCCATGCTCCAACCTGGAGCAGGGACAGTAAGAGCAGCCGCAGCCCAGCAGTGCCAAGACTGCACCGTCCATGCTGCCCTGCCAGCCAGTCGTGTCCCTGCCACTGACCGTGGGTGTGCAGGGGTCCAGTGCCGGGGCTCACAGTGCATCTCTGCCTGCCGCCACCCCTTGCCAAACCCCCTTGCCCAGTGTCGTGGGCATGCCGTGGGACAAGCCTGGCTTTGCTACCGCTCACACCCGAGACGACAGGAAACCAGGCTCAGCACTGGACAACACCGAGTTCTTGGTCCCCCGCCACCGTTAGGGTGAGTGAGGAGGGGGGATGGCTCTGTGTCTCTCCACCGCTGCTCCCTGGTCCCCGCCCTGGGACACGGAGAGCAAAGTCGGGAGAGAAGCTCTGCAGATCCTCTGACATGGCGATCTCAGCTTTTTCTTCATGTTTCTAAACAAACCTGGTTTTATCTCTTTGAACAAGTAAACAAACAACCCATTCTCCCTTCCCCCAAAAAACCTCCATTTTCAAACCCATAACAACAATTAAATTAAACAGTGACAGTGAGAACTGTACCAGAATACAATTTTTCTAAATAAAATTAAATCATTACAAGTCCTATGGACTCAAGGGGATCTATATTAACTATAAGAATATGAGAACAAAGTAATAAGACAGTTAAATGGTGAAGAATATTCGCAACATCAGATGAGATATGGATCCACTGGATCCACTTTTTAAATATAGGAGGTAAACAACTGGTTCAATCTTGAATTAATGAAGCTATTTGGAATGGAAATACCCTTAATAAAAATACATATTTTATATTTGTCTGAAAAGGTCATCGGGATATACATTAAATGTCCCACACAATTCTGAATATTCTGCTAAACATAATTTAGAGTTATTCCCACTAAGGTCCAGGATAACCACACTGAACCTGCTACTCAGTGTCACTGCTAGTCTTCGCATATGGAAAACATATGAAACAGTTGTGAACTGACTTGCAACTAATGTGAAACTAGCACTTTCTTTCCTGTAAATGTCTGGAAGGAGGAACAGACAATCTCTTTGAACAAGTAAACATTTTGGAAAGTGATAAATTCACTTTCACATCTCTTGTTTAGCTGTTTTAGAAATAGGGAAGGAGAGAGAGTGAGAATGACTGAAAGAAATAGAATTGCAAATCTCCCCTTTCTTGGCAGCCACACTAGAAGAGAAGAGCTTGGCTGCCCATGTAGCCACAGCTTCAGGCAGCTGAATGTGTGCCCAGAGCAGAAATGGAGATACGAAGGGATTCAGATTCTTATGGTATTATCCTGGAGTAGAGAGAAGACTTGTGAATGTTTAAACATCAATATTTCTCGACAAGATTCCACCGGTGACAAGAAAGACAAATGAAATCAAAAGTTTACTCTTTTCTTTCTCTGATACAAGTTTTCCTGTTTTAGTTTTAATTTATTTGTAGGAAAATCAGAAAAGTTGTGTCTTAAATTCTGATAAAGCAGAGTAACATTTATTTTGGACCTTAGCTTAAAATGAGTAACTGAGAATCATATGATGAAGCTGGAAGAAAGACAGTGGAATTTGATTGCCCAATGAATGCAGCTGCTTTGAAATACTGTAGCTGGATAAATAGTATCTAAATTGCTGAGCCTCAAATCAATTAGGATTTTGCAGATTTGGATCAGAATTACACAACTGGAAAAGAGAGAGAACCATGTGCATTTTCACCATACTGTTGTATTAGTACTTTGCTTATTAAGATGCTACTGATTTGAGCTGTCCCTTGGAACTGCAGCATTGTGTGCAATTACAATTAATAATTAAAAAAAAATCCATCTGTTTCTAGTGAATGAGGCCAAGGCAGAAGAACCACTCTGTATTCCCCATATGTAAACTTTTTTTGAGAAAATTAATATAAACCTTTTACCAATTAGTTTCCAAAACTTGATGATGAAAATTTTTTAAAGTCCAGTGCTCTGCTCTGAACAAATGGGCTATGCCCTAACATTTGTCCTTCAGTATGTTTTCCCCTCAGGATTCCGATCTGCACGTCTGCCATAAATAAAAGTGATGTGCCAAATTAATGGACTATTACTTCTGTAGTGTTCCTTTCATATCAGTGATGTAATGAACAATGTATGTTGTGTAAACCAAAACATTCAATTCCATATTAATTGAAATATAAGTATCTGCTCTAGTGTATTCCTTCTGCACAGAAGGTGTTCATATAGACAACACATAAACACGGGTACATGAAATATGTAGGATGTTGCTTGCACTTTTTGTATGTAAATTCTTACTGAAATGAAGGTTTTCTCTGGAAATATTTTCTCTACAAGTTAGCAGCTGTGCAGGCTCTATGTTTACAGCATAGTAAGGCAAATGATTATTGTTCTACACTATATCAGGAGGATCCATATGCTGGGTGAAATGCTTAAGTATGACAGCCAGGTTTAAGACAATACGTGAAAAGAATGATATGTACCTCTTCCATGGTGTTGCACAAAAGCTCAACATCCAGGAAGACGATGGGAACTGACTCCTTCTGTAGACCTAAGAGAAAATAAATTATAAGGGTCAGAGACTGGGAGAAGTTCCCAGGTGAAAGGCAAATGGAAAACATTTTTTGCCCAGCAGAATAACGGAACAGATATTTTATTTATAGGATTAGTAAGGATTAGGCAGATGTCATAGGAGTATGTTTCTTAAAGAATTCTTTAAATCACAGTAAGCCAACTATATCTCTAATACCCAACATATTAACACATGAAGATAAATAAACACTATTATAGCAATTTAGGTAACCCATTTTAGCCATTATGAAAGTTGTGGGACACATCTTCTATATGATGCTATTACCTTTTTTGGTTGTTTGTTTTCTCTTTTTGTGTTTTGTTTTGGTTTGGTTTTTTTGTTTGTTTGTTTTGGGGTTTTTTTGTGTTTTTTTTTTGTTTTTTGGTGGGTTTTTGTGTGTGTGTGTGTGTGTTTGATATTTTGGGGTTTGTTTGTGTTTTTTGTTTTTGTTTGTTTGTTTGTTTTTAAACATCATACTCCTGTGAAGATTCTTTTTATTTTGAAAGACATCAGTTTAGACTTCTAAATCTGCCTACACTCTTGCCATCTATATTAGTTTTTCTGATACACAGCAGCAACAAATTAATAAGACTAATGATAAATCTATGTCTCTTCAGCATCACAGAGGTCCAATTTGAGTGTACCCAGAAAGCTGGCAAGGCATTAAGACCCTGTTAGCTGTAGGTCATGCTGAGGACTTTCTGAAAATGAACAGGTCATGGGCCTTATATAACAGGTAATAATATAAGTTGGAAATAAATAATTATCTAAAATGTGGAGTGCCTGACTCAAACTTGGATACCTGAAAACCCAAATGCAGTTTGGAAAAGACTACACATCATATGCCATAAAAATGCTAGAAGTTCACTGTCGATAAAGGAACAATTTATTAGTGTGCCCTGTGCGCTAGGTCTGGGAGGGCTAAAGTAAGGATTGAGGACTTTTTTCTGGATTTTTTTTTCTCTTTTTGAGTGCTTAATTCCCCTCTGAGATTTTGAAATTCTGCCTTTGGATGCTTCACCTTATCTCAGAATAAGGAGGTTCCCTGAAAGGTTTATTGGAATATCCCAACAATAATGTACTATTTGCTGAGTCACCCAGAAATGTATCTAATATTTGGTGGGCTACCATCTGGCAAAACAAGAAAATTGAAGCCAGTGCCCAGGTGGCTGGATTACAGAACTGTGAAAGCTATCGGCTGAACTCACATTTGATGTTCAGTGAATCCATTTTAGTCAAGAAAGCATAACTGAGACCTTTCATTAGAATTCTGTCCCCACAGATAGTGTGATTCACATACGAAAGTGCTGAGATCTACACTGTTTTGTTGAATGATTGGGACTGCTTCTGGAGACAGAGTAGTCACATACAAAGGATACAGAATCGGAGTTCAGCTCCCAATTTGTCTATCAGTCAGTCTGAATTGATCTTGAGACTGTTATATCTCACCAAGTATCTACTTTCTATTGCTATTTTTATCAGTTAAGATGCAAATTAAGAGAATCTTGTTAGGTGTTTGTACAATACTTCACATAAACCATTACAAATCCAGAATATGGATGGCAAAAGTCGTTTTTTCTTGTAATGTCAGTACATTCCCATTAAGATCAATCTAAAATGAGCATAACTATCTGCGGATGAAGATGGTGCACACAAAAATGGTAACACTGCCACTTGAAATTCAATAGTTTCTTGGTCCTTATTTTAACAATTTTGTTCACTTCCTTTTTTTTTTAAAATTTTTTTTCCTTCCTTTTTTTTTTTTTTTTTTTTAACTCTATGCTTAACAAAGTTCAAATATTTGTCATTTCATTGCTTTGGAAAAACAAATAAATCTATGTGTACTCTTTCTTGATAATCTGTTCCAGGGCTTATATTTGAATCCAAAATATCATGAACAGAAGAGTGATTAACTATTATAAATGTAATTAGCTAGGAGGTTTTTTTAATTCTGTTCTTCAGTTGCTGGCCATGCTTTTTTGTGTAACACTATTGCTGAACATTGATGTAAAATCCTAATTGTACTTTCTTATTTGAACCCTTTAAATTATTTGATGCACTGCTAGCTAATCCATAAAATCTTTGGCATTAAAACATAACCTGATCTCAAATATTCAAGTTTATAGAATCATAGAATATGCCGAGTTGGAAGGGACCAATCAGGATCAACAAGTCAAATTCTGCCATGCATGGCCGGGAGAGTCTTGAGCAGGGTGGAGGGGGAAGGCGTCACAGGAAAATGGGAAGTAAAAAACATGCGCAGGAGAGACCGCCGACCCTCTCTCTCTCTGACTTGGGGTTTGGCTGCTGCTGCCTTGTGACCAACTCAATGCATCCCATTTCCCTTTTGCTCTCCTGAGCCCATCATTTATTGCCACACGGCTCCATGTTGGGATCTGCTGCCTGGTTGCCACCTGACATGGTCTTTGCTGCGGCTCCTGGGAGGCCCCAGTGCACTCTGTACTCTGGCCCTGCATGTGCCACTGTTGATGTTTGTGTAGAACTGCCTCAAATATGAGAGAGGTTCTCTTTGAGTGTCCAGTTGTTCTCGAGGCTGCTTTGTGTTTTATCACATATATATAACATACATATACTTACTAAAAGAGCTATTGTTCCTTTTCCTATATTTTGTCGAGAGTCCCTTGATTTCAAATTTAAATAGCATACCTGTGCCTGAGGATTTTTAAACCCACATATTTCATAGTCAAGCATATAAGACAACATGTTGTTGGTACTAGCCTTTTGTGTACCTCTGAATCAGAGAGATGGATTTGACGGGTGGAATGTTAGGCGGGTAAGGAATGGGTTGAAATGTTGCATCCAGAGGGTAGAGATCAATGGATTAGAATACTGATGAACATTATTGACATGTGGTATCCCTCAGATGTCTGTATTGGGACCAATGTTATTGAGTATCTTTATTAAATGATATCAATGAAGGAATGGACCCAGACAAGCTTGAGGAGTGGATCCATTGGAATCCACTGGAGGTTGGATCCTTTGGAGGTTTAACAAGGCCAAGTGCAAGATACTACACCTGGGTCAGGGCAATCTTCAGTATCAATACAGGCTCGGGGATGAACAGATTGAGGGCATCCTTGCTAGAAAAACTTGGAGGTGCTGATGAATGAGAGGATGGGCATGAACTGGCCACACGTGCTTGAATCTCAGAAAGTCAATTGCATCCTGGGCTACATCAAAAGCATCTTGAGGGAGGTGATTCTACCCATCTACTCTGTCCTTCTGAGACCCCCATCTCGGGTCTCCAGCACAGGAAGGACATCAAGCTTGTTGAAATGAGTCCAGAGGAGACCCAGTGTGATGAATAGAGAGATGAAGAACCTCTCCTCTGAGGAAAGGTGGCAAGTATTGGGATAGTCCAGCTTGAAAAAGAGAAGGCTTTGGGATGACCTAGTTATGGCTTTCCAGGTTGCCCAGAGAAGTTGTGGAGGCCCCATCTATGGAAGTGTTTGAAACAAGGTTGGATGGGGCTCTGAGTAACCTGGTCTAGTGAAAGGTCTCCCTTTCCACAACAGGAGGATTAGAACTAGATAACATGATCTTCAGATATATTTTTTGAACATTGACTGCAGCTGCCATTTAATTGTGTGTGTGACATACTTTGGTGTTATAGCTTCCTTCCATCCCCATTCAATGTAGTCGTATACCTACTTGTTAGAGAACTTGTTAGAACATGGTGTTCATTTTACTTGCAGGATAGTCATATTTCCTAACAATTCCAGGAAAAGAGAAGGAATCACCTCATTGCTATATTGACAAAGCAGGAAAAGAATCATACTTGAAAGCCTTTTTATAAAGGAAAATAAATATCCAGACGAGAGATGGTTGAGCAATTCAGGGTACTTTAAAAGTTATAACGAATTAATTAATCAGAGTTTCTGGACATAAAAGATTTTTTAAGTCTAACATATCTCCATCTGGACAGACAACAATATTTATTTGGTCATCCTCAAAACAATACTGCATTGTCCTCCAAAAATGAAAAAAACTAAAAAGCAACAAATTAACCAAATCCCCCCAAAGTCAACCAACCCAGTGCAAACTAGACATTACAGTGTAAGAAAACTCCTGTAAGATATATTTTTCATTTTTTTTTCAGAGTTGAGGTTTATATAACCTTTAGATCTCAACTGTAGCAAAGAGAAATATTTTTTTCCAGGCAGGTCTACAGGGACCAAGCAATAACCATAAATATAAAAAATCCTAACCTTCAAAATGCGCACATTTATTAGTAGAGACAGGCAGCCATTTGGGGGAAAGGTGACAATCTCTTCCTTCTGCTGTGTGGTACTTGATTTGCAGATAAATAAAGACATTTCCTCATTTCAACTGTCAGTCTTATCCTTTTCATGTACAGAAAATTTGATATTATATTTATAAAGATAAATATTAGCCAGAACGTTAATCCAGATGTCTCAAAATGTAAATGAGACATATATAAATAAAAGGAATTTTGTTCATTACAAAAGGTAGTTAGCTCATGGAAGGAGACTTTATGTTATACTTTCCATAATGAGGACAAATAATCATCAAGAAAACAGAACTAAAGTATTGGCACAAGAGAATATACTAAATTTTGTTCTGTATTAAGAGGGTAGGGTGAACAATATAGTTTTTATTTCTACTAGAAACTTAATTCATCACCATCAGATTTGTAGCACTAAAGTACAGTGAAAGGCTAGAATTTAAGATGATATCTCAGTATATTAAATAATCTTATATATGATTTGATGGAATAATTTATCTACCCCTATATTGTGTCATTTTCCCTAATTTTAATAAATAACAAGAATAAACCAGGAGCTTGTGTGAATTTCCCATCACAGAAAAAAGACCAAATCCATTAACTGACAACTGCAGAACCTTAAACTGATTGTAATCATGTCTTTCAGAGAAAAAAAAAAAAAACCAAAAAAAAAGAACAATATGTTTTTCTGGTTTAATTTTGAAAAACTCCTGACACATCTTCCAATGTCTTTAATATGAATACAGAGATATCCTAGGTCCCCATGTTGCATAACCTACATTTTCCTGAGGTAAATGTGCCTTTTTTGGGTTTTCATAAGTCTTTGCTTTTTCTATTAAGAATTTATCACATTCACTCTATTAATTTTATCTTCAATTTTTACTTGCTTTCTCATGTTTCTCTCTTTTGCCTAGAACAATTTTAAAAGTGGTAACTATAATCAACAGACTACTTAATCCGAATCATCTATTTTAGTGCACTAAACTGCACTGAACTTAGCAATGTAACATGTCCCATTTTAGAGCAGTTACATTAACACCAAAGTACTTCTCTCAAATGCCACAGCAGAGCTGCCACTTTTTCAATCTGTATTTCTTTATGTCTATTACTTCCTCTAATGCAACATTCCTAATATAGAAATTTGATGCCTTTTTTTCCCCATTATTTCTAACTTTAAGCATAGGAGGTAAAGAGATCCCCAATTAATTTTCTAATTCTAATGTTTCCTTCCATAACTTTTGGACCAATTTCCCTGAAGTTATCTTTTTGATGTAGCTTATCAGCTATCATGAATAATTTTATAATTGGGTCAGATCTCATCAGATCTGAAATAAAACCTGCAAGAATTCATCACATACAACCTTACTGACATGACAAAAATTAGAAAATTTTTAATGTGCCCTTTGCCATGATGAGAGCAAAATAAAGCTCCTAGTCAATAAAGGATCTTAATATTTTTCAGAAAAGCTGGCCTTTTCAAGCATCCTTTAGCTTTCTAATTTTTATTATTCATCCACATATCAGTAGAGATTGTTCCTTTGCTAATATTTTTCCATTGTTCTTTGGTTTTATACATAGAAATATTTATTTTTCTTACTGAAAGCCAATATGGAAAAAAGTGTTCACTCTTAAGGTAGATATGAGACAATTTAACAGCTTTTTTTAAAAGTTATTTTTTTCATAGTCTTCCATAGTAGTACCCATTTCTGTGACTAAAGCATGTGAATTGCTTTCTAAAATCATGTAAATTTTTCCACTTCAGGAAACCTGATTGCTTTCTATGATGAAACAACCACCTAAACGGATGAGGTACCTAACTTCTGCAAGGCTTTCGACACTGTCGCTCACAACACCCTTGTGAAATAGAAATAGAGTCAGAAGTTAGAATAGAATAAGATTTACAAAGGCAGGACCTACCGCCAGTTCCTAGTGGCAAAAAAAGACTGCCACTTCGTGGATAACATAAGGGTCACATTGTCCCACAAAGGTTCCCTAAACACCGATAAGCATCTGCACACTGAAGAATGGGGTGGTATGAAGGCACCACAGCCGGACTTCAGTAAACCAGGAGCAGGATAGGAATGTGGTGATCCCTTTGTACTGTGTCAGCTATAAATCAAAAAACAATAGATGCCTGTCACACTGCCTAAATATAACATTTCTGAATAAAGGAATTCAAAACTCTACCTAAACCTAAATAAATAAATAATAATAATAATAATACATAAAGAGGTTGAAAATGAGGAGAAATGGGGAGAAGTTTTCCACCACACTGCTGGGGCAGCTGATGAGCTGAATTTCCCTTCTCCTCCTCATATAGAGACGCTTGTGTGGGTGAGCAGTAACCTATATGTGTGCTAATTGCTTGCTTTAGAGACTAGAACTTGCTTTTCCTTCATAGTCTTTTCGGTTGACTGTTTTGCTTTAGAACTTGTGCTTATGCTTTGTCTTATGCTGTTTAAATGTGTCTTTGCGAACAGACCTTATCATAGACTACCACAAACCCCCACTTGTCAGAATTTGTATTAATAAAAAGTGTTATTTCATTAAGTGTTAGAGTGATTCTGTTATAAAAGTGCTATCAGCTTTCCTCCACAGCGGAATAACACATTGGAAAGGCCCGCTGAGGGGTCCTCTCCTCTGTCTGCTCCCCCCTGACCTCAAAAGGCAATTGATGCACCTTCTGGTTCATGAATCTGTTGTTGAAGGTTCCACACATACGAGGCACTGACAGACTGGTTGGGCATTAAAGGGTTTCGAATTCCCAGGGACTTTTACAGTCAAACAAATTACTAAGGGTTGAGAAAATCTCCTTTTTAAAGGGTCAGGCAAAACCTCCCTCTTTTCGTGACAATCCTCGTAGGCAAACTCAGGAAGTGGAAGCTGGATGAGTGGGCAGTGATGTGGATTTACATCTGGGTGAATGGCAGATCCCAGAGGGTTATAATCAGTAGTACAGGGTCTAACTGGTGCATAGGCTGAATGAACTTCTATTTCAAATAACCCTAGCTTCTTGCAGTTATCACCTTGTTCTTTAACTTCTGTGTCAAACTCCTATAAAAAAGACTCAAAACTAGTTTTATTTCACGCAATTGAGCGCTGAATAAGATTGGAGTTCTGTGGGGAAAAGAATCTATAATCCTATCTGCAGTCTGTACGCAGTATTACTTCAGCGTTAATTTTCACAAGCCATCTTTATGCAGATATATGTAAACTTTTAAGTGCTTCATTTTCAACACCTTGTAATGGGGTTCTTTCAGTGTAGTTTTAAATGTTTTTTTTCCCTTCTTTTTAAAATATGAGGCTAAAGAAACAGTTTGTCATGTAATATGTTACTTTTCTGTTACTTTTTATTGCCTAATTGGTACCAAGGAAATGTTAAGAAGCATTACCAAATAATTATATTACATAGTTCCTTCTGTTATTTTTCTACAATACTAAGATGCTAGATTGATCCAGAACACTAAAATTATCTACTAGGCCATAGTTACCAGAGAGATGTGACCCAACCTTGGTTAAATAGTAGGATCTGATTCTAAGATTATTTGAAAACGTGAATTCTTCTACAGAAAGTATCTTACATGCTTTCTTTGATTTAAGAGGTTTTAGATATTTGATAATTTGTGAAATGCTTTCAATCTTACTAGATATTAAGCAAGTGATTTATTAAATACTTTAATTTTTCTGTGATATTAAAAGCAGGTTTCATTCACACTCATACGAAATAACTTGCTATATTATGCTTGGAGAAGATTTACTAAAACTTTTGGAAATAGCTTTGTTCCGCTCTATAAAACATGATATTTATAGACCTTTTACATGAAAAGATAGAATATTTGACTAAATAGTCTTAAACTATGTGCAGATTTTTCACTTTGCATAAATTTCCGGAAGTTGTGATTAGGCCACAAATGGTGTTTTAATCTCCCTGAGACTTCCAAACAATAATTACAGCTGGTAGCTGTTAGATATACTATAGGGATGCAGATCCTGCTTGGAAAATCTTTCCCAGAGCTGCAATATCACAAATAATTTTTTTAATAATTACTGTTCTCACTAATCTGATAATAAAGTTTTCCCCTCACTATATATTGGTCTCCTGTTTCCCCTCTATCGGAATTCAATTAGATTTGAAAAAAATTTGTTTGTTCCACATGAATGGTACTTTCTTGTGAAGACAGCCTCATTGAGGTTAAACATCTTTATTGTCACCCTCAGGTAATATTACAGCATTACCACCTCTAGAATTTTCAGCTCAATGAAAATATAAAAATGAGAACTCAAGCTTACAAATCCGCATGGAAACCTCATACATCTAGAGGCATGTTCCCAGAATCAAACTGAACTATGCATGTAGTTTCAAGAAACCATGACACTACTAAACATGTATTTTTCTCCTGAAATTTTCAGATAAGATCATACCATGGTGCTTACCTAAGCCTGGTAATTTCATTCTAATGATTACTAAAGATACGGCAATTCATTTGGTAGACAGTACATTAGCCACATTGAAAGATCATTACCTAATGCATATTAAAAGGTCAGAGTCAGACATCTTTGCTTTAGTTTTAAAATCTTAGCTCATGCATATACACCCTGTTTCTCTCTGATGAGGTAAGGCTGACAAAGGTAAACCAGAAAGATTCTTGTGCATTAGTTTGACAACTCTATGACAAGATTATTGAGTGAAAGGCAGATAAAATAATCTATTCCATTGAAAGACAGCCAGAACTCAGCCCAAAAATAAGGGAAAAGGAAACTAGGAAAACATAGCATTAATCAAGACACATCAGCTCACATTCAGCAAATGTGTGTGCCTACCCTCCAACACAATTCTTACTTACGTGAGTAGTTAAATTCTTACCAGGTGAGTAGTTAAAGCCACACATACCCTTGGTCCCTTTCTGCATAGGTGTTGCAACTGCGAAGCATGCTGTGCTGTTGATGATATCTTTTTTACACACAAAAAACGAGCATTCCCATTACAATTTGAAAATTTTTTAGGGATGGAAGACTTTCAGGGTCCTCTGGATTATTAGTCAGGCAAGATAAGGAAAAAGTTTTTCACCTGGTGGGTTGTTGAGCACTACAATGGGCTCGTCAGTGAAATAGTCACACCATCGAGCCTGTCTTGATGGTGTGTTCAAGAAACATTTTGACAATGCTCTCAGGCACATAGTGTGATTCCTGGGGTGTTCTGCACAGGGCTGGGAGTTGGTCTCCATGATCTTGATGTGTCTCTTCCAACTTGGCATACTGTAAATTTCTAAGATAGGAATCAGATTCAGACTGCAGTTGGAAAAAAACCAAAACCTAATGTAAAAAAAATGCATATAAAAGGATAATCTGTTTTCATAATTCTTTAAAATAAAGATAAAAATGAGCTATTATTAGGAAAGATGACTGTAGAAATTCTCTACAGCCTCTTCCTGAGGTAAGAGAAAACTGAACAATATCAAAATCAGATTCTTTAAGGTTTTTAATGCGTCCACTCAACACAACACATTCACCTGGTTTATGTCTAATATAGATAAATAAATGTATATATTTAAATTAGTTGCAATTAATCCTGTTATAAAACAGTGAAGCAGGCTTGAACTGTATGAATTAAGAACTGCACGAATATTGATCTCTGATCTCTTAATGTATTTCATGCAAGACATTTATCATTAGCATTTTGCATACATCAGTTTTGGTGGTTCTTCCATCAGCATTCATAAGACAAATAAATATGAAATTAAACATCTGAGTCTTACTCCAGCATTTCTGTTATGAAGGATTCTTGGAACTGGCATGGACATCTCATGTGGAGTCTAGAGATTCTCATTTCTCTTGCCTCTGCTTATCTCAAGTGTAGACTCTTAGACTGAAGTCTAACTTGTCTGTGAGATCATTATTAGTTCTCTGGACAAGGGAATTAAATGTGACACAGTCCATTCTCAAGCCTAGATTTCCTGGCTGGAAAATAAGCACTTGGTTTGCTTTAACCCAGAATTAAAATAAGAGCTAAAATCAATCTAGTTTCTGTGATGAGGGAATTTGGAACTCCAAACTGACAGAACAATAGAGATGCACATGTTAAGACTGTCTTAAGTGAGACCCCTGAGTATGCTTAGTGACAGGCAGTCCTACCTGTTTCACTGGTTCTATTAGGCAATCAGCTATCTTAGAATTGAAAGCTAACCATCCTTTAATAACCAGCTTTTTATATTCTAATATGTTTAATAGAACATTTCTATACTTTTTAAAGTATTCTGTTTTATATACTAGGCATTTCAATCCACTTGGAATGCTGCAGTTATTGATGCTAGAAAAACAGCAAATTTCAAGAAAGGATAAGTGTCTTTTGCTCATATAAGCAAATGGAGAGCTTTTCATGTGTAAGGGAATGCCTGTAGAACCAAACAGTCTTATTTCTCAGTGTCCTGGTTTTTCCATACTGTACAGGTCCTTGCCCTCCAACTGCAAACTAAATAAGACACACAGATTCCCAGGAAGTCCAAGGATTTAGCTGCATCAAAAGCATATATTTGTACACAGCAAAAGCTAATACTGACAGATCTGCTTCTTTAAAATATGCAGTATTATGGAAAATTTAGGTGTATATGCACAGATATGTCAAAGAAGAATTATCAGTATTAGTGTATAGATTTTTTCCCCATTGCTTGCTGTCCTTGCTTTAGTTTCTCCCTATCCATATATAAAAACACAATTTTGGGCACAGATAGGGAAGAAAGCATGTGAAAGACTGGAATCCTAGAGAGGAATACCCTGACTCCACTTTCTTCTTCCCTTAGAATTTTAGTTCAAGTCTTGGAAGGATAATGGCCAGTAAGTAGTGTCTATTGTGGAGGATGTGTTATGAGGCAAAAAGTTCTATTTGGAATGGATGGCCAGGGATACTACAAAGCCCATTAGCTGGTCATACATTATCTGTGAGCTCTTCATCCATTGCCACTACATGCAGTAATCAGCAGATGTGCCAAACTCGAAGAGTATCCCTGCAAAACTCACAATGTAGTCTTACAGAAATCAGATAGCAAAAAGTACTTCTGTTTCAGTAATTTAAACTTTCTGAAGATGCTTTCTATGTAAACTTCCATTATTAAAACAGGACATCAATTTCCATTTTTGCAATTGTTGCTCTTGTCTGTAACTGTAGGGTTGTTTTCAATTAAATTGTTTCCTACATTCTCGCCAAGTAAAATTCTCTTGAAAACAATATTTTTTTTAATGGTTTACTGTCTAGCAACTCCTCTGATCATTTAGTTCCAGGAAAAGGAAGAATCATTCATGGATTTTCTGTAGGTAGCTAGGGCCTGGCGAACGGAAGATGTCGTGCTGTAACGGAAAGACAGACCCCTCTCCCCCTTAGCCAGTAACATGTAGCCACGCTCCTTGAAGTACCAATGGTATGTAAGCAGACAAGATAAGAGCAGAAGAGATAAGACTATATATTGCGGTACCCTAAAACAATAAACACCATTTTGCCTTCCACCACACTGGTGTCAGAGTGCTGATGGCCTGAGCAGCCTGGGGTTGGCTGTCGTGTCGTTCCTGAGACAGGTCACCGCGCCGCGAGCTAATGCGACAATTTTCATACTGACAGTTTCTAAACAACAAGAAGAAAAGGCTTCTGTATTTCACTGAACTGAACATTAAGTGTACTTCAGAGTTTTAATCTTAAGTGTGATTTACAACAGATGCTTATAAAAGAAAGTGAGACTTTCTGTAGCCAAGACACAGTGAGAGAACAACCATACCACTGTGGTCCTAGAATATCAGATCTTACAAGCTAATAAGAGTTCCTCTGTCAATAATTAGATGAAATCTTTGTAAGAAAAAAAGCAAAACAGAAACAACCAAGCCACAACACTGGCTTTAAGATAGTTTTGTGTTTGTAACAGCCATGGATCAGCGTCCTGGGACAGTGAGAATCAATGCTTCTGGAAAAACCTTTAAAAATTGAAAATTAGTGCAAAAGTAATCTTCTAGCCTGCCATTTACTACTGAAAACACAAAATATCCTCAGATACTTTCTGGTTTAAAATAACATGTTAAATATTGACAGAATATTAATCTAGACAATGAATAATAATTTATTTTTAAAAGTCTTTTTGCTATCTCAAATTCTTATAGTATTTTTTTCCACAATAAAACATGTTTTTAGCATTGTTTTGTACACACACCTAAGAGATTTCTCAGCATAGTTGCTCTGCTTTAGTAGTGCATAGATTGATTTTTTATTTTCATTGTACATATTGGTTTCTGATGCTCTTAGGTTCTTTAGAAAAAAAATAAATTATGCTCTTTTAAGAGACTATTTGAAATCTAGTGCTTTCTCCTCCATGCTTGTGGTCTTTTTTCAGCTTTAGCTTTTGATTTTATTGGATAAATTATAAATTTTTAATTGTTATAACAATATTGCAGTGTTGTCATATACATGTGTCTATTCTCCTCGTATAAAGTTAATTTCTTTCATTCACTTTCTCCTCTACCTCTGTAGTTGTATTCATCAGACTCTTAATTGATGTCACTTCTTAGTGCAGCTTTGTCACTGATGAAATGAATAAATTTTCTTGGTCAATAAAGTGCCTTACAACATAGATGACACTTTTCTGAAAGCAAACTACAAAATAAACACAGTCTTGCTGCTAAATTGACACTTTAGGCTTCAACAAGGTTGAGGCAAACATGAATGCTGTTGATAATAAGAGTTCGATGGACTTATGTAGAAATAAGTGGTCTGGGGGACTTTGGAGCATTCAAGATCTTTGCAAGTGGCATGCTTGCAATTTAGAGATATGGGATACAAATGAAGTTGTCAGCTCTGTCCTGACAGGATCACATGCTCTAGATGTCAAGGATGCGGAGCTTAGAGGAAAGATTTAACAGCTGAACCTTGCTTTGTGCACCGTGAAATTTTGGTCTGTTAATAGACAAAACAAAGGTACCTTTTCCGTACAGTAATTTCATGTTCTCTAAAGACTTTTATTTGTGCTGTCATTCTTATAAAGGAGAGTCCCAGCAATTTTATCTGTCAGGTGTCATGCAACAAATTACAGAAACAGTCCTGTTGAATGTGAGTTGGTTTAATGTGCAATTTTAGAGGCAAGAGCAGTTAACATTTCCTATGTTCTGGGAATTGTAATTTGTAGTTAAGTATTCATATTATGTTTTAGCAGCTCCACCTCTTCCATGAAGGACTTCTTGGATGAGTAAGATTCGAATGGTAAATTAGATGAAGGTTTATGACTAAATTATTTTCCTTAGTGATCACAGTGAGCCCAAATCTTGTCATCTTTAAAACACGAGATCCTTCTCTTAAATCAAGTCTACCTTTAATATCAGAGCATGACCACAAGGCTTTTGTCAGAAAGACAAATGACCAAAGGAACTTTCAGATTTTAAAAAGTTGAAAGTATAATGAAAGAGGAAATAGACTGCCTTTCTTGACAGCAATTACACATTCTCATTTGGAAAACCTATAAATTACTAAATGAACTAATGCACTTTTTTTATGGAGATAACCCTTACAAATCAAAAATCTCATTCATTATGAACAACTACACAGAAATACACAATTTCTGCATTTCATCTTTTTGTTAGGGATTATCAAGAGGTCTTCAGTTTCTCTTGTTATATTTCCCCCTATTCAAGTGCCCTGTCTTGAAATTTAGGACATTCATTAGGCATAGGCAATTGACTGCAGAATAGGAGAAACATGGCATTTGACATTTTTATCTTACGTCTCTTAAGGTCTTTTCTCTAGCAATGTTCAGTATCAAGAGGGAAGTAGACTGTACTAGTTTGAAATCAAACCAGTGGGAGATTGCAAGTCAGAATTATAATTTAATAGAAAGAAGAAAATTAAAAGAAATAAATAAATGCAGTAGTACAAGAACACTGACAAAGTCAGAATACACCCTGACACTCTATGGCAGTAGTAGTCCAAGCAAAGCAGTTCTGTTGAAGTGGTGATCCTGTAGAAAGAAAAGGGTGAGAAAGTCCAACGGTAGCTCTTGTCCTCTGGGAGTCCAGTAGGTAAGCGCTGGTGTGGTGTTCAGAGTCTCAGCTTATATCCAGGATGGAATAGTTGGCTCATCCCTCTGGGTGAAGCATCTCACAATGGGATGGTGAGTCGTGCGATAAGGCCTGATGGGCCTATTAACAACAGATAGTCCAGGAGGGAGTTATCTCTGAGTCATGGGGCGAGGCATTGATGGCCCATTAACAGAAGATAGTACAGAGGGAGGAGGCAAAGAACACTGCTTCACCTGGTTTCAACAGCTCACAAAGATGGCAATAGAATATACTTCAACCCAGGACATAGACATAAGTATGAGGTCTTCAGCCAGCAGTCATGAATTCATTTATTATCACCAAACAGTGTTAATAGACTAAGCAAATGTCTACTGTCTACTCAATACCAGAGAAAATTGCAAAATAATCTTCCAAACAATGTATGACAGGCATTTATTCATCACACAGATAAAATTTGCTGGGGGGAGGGGGCGAGAGCTGCTCCAAGCTGTCCCCTACGGACATGGGATGGCCCCTGCTCCTGCCCATTCTCTCTGTGGAAGCCGGGCAGGACCAGGAGCTGCCTTCACCTGCTCCTTCCTGGGGCCAGGGTTCTTTCTTCCTGGGCTCTGTGGGTCCCCCAGTCTCTGCGGGCTGGCCCAGCCTAGAGCTGTGCCTGGCTGCAAAGTCCCAAGGGGCTCTGTTTGGACCGTCCCCGAATGCCAGCAGGGGCTGGCCCAGCGCAGGCCGTGCCTGGAAGCGGGCCACACCTGGACCGTCCTGAGCCTGTCACCGGGTGCCACAGAGTGGCGGCCCAGCCCCAGCCCCCCCAACAGGTACAGGGGC
Source organism: Serilophus lunatus (assembly GCA_013399895.1). NCBI lineage: Eukaryota > Metazoa > Chordata > Aves > Passeriformes > Eurylaimidae > Serilophus > Serilophus lunatus. The sequence continues at coordinate 436,307 of VXBA01003078.1, read as the reverse complement.
AGCCTGGTAGCCCCTGGCGCCCCCTCCTGGTGTTCCTAGAGATCGCCAGCCATCAGCATAGCCGCAGGGGACAGGGCCAGACCCTGGCAGTGGCGGCAGCTGGTGCACAGGGCAGAGTTGGCCCCCTAGGTGAGTGCCATGACCCAGACTGGATCCATGGCAGCAGGGGCAGCCCATGGGTGGTGTCCCAGGGCCCCGGGCTTCCCCAGCGCTGGCAGGGTGGTGGCGGCAGCCCCGCTCCTCCTGGCAAGAGCAGTCACATGGGCTATTTTTGACGAGTGCACCATCTTTGCCTCATGGCAAAATCTCAGACAGAGGGTGTGGCAGTTTGAGAGGTGCTGGGATCACTGGGGGTGGTCAAAGGGGGCTTCAGGGCTTGAGGGGGTCCTTGGGCTTTTGGGGGGAGAAAGAGTGTAAGAAGAGCTTACTCACCTGTGTAAAATTCTGCTTTCCCTTTAAGGGACTGCTCCCACTCCAGCCCGCTCTCCCTGGAGCTGGGGGAGGATGGGGGAAGGAGGGGAAGTGGGGCTGCTTTCAGCAGGCCACTTGCCCACCCCTCACAACCAGGCTGGGACCAGGGTGGTGGGGGGGGGGGGGGGCGGCGGCGGCTTCTTGTTTCCCCTGGGCTCCCCCTGCTCCCCCGGGAGAGCAGAGCAGGGGGGCGGCGGCAGCCGGTGCCAATCCCCACACAAATGGGGACACAGCGTGCCGATTCGCAGCCATCGGCACGCAGCCCAGGGCCGTCTCGGGCTGTGCAGCGGCCCCAGTCCCGGGGCAGGAGGCGGCCTGGGCGTGCGGCTGTGGGGGAGCCTCAGAGTGCCTGCGGGTGGCGGCGGGGCGGCACAGCAGATGCGGCAGCCCCAGAGCAGCCCTAGCCGGCAATGTGAGCACAGCGGCTGCTTGTGGACAGCAGCAGGGGTCTAGCGCTGGCACCATATTGACATCAGGGCATCCCCAAAGTGCCCGTGGACATGAAAACAAAGATGGCGCCCAGGCCTGGAGCGTGTGGTTTTTTCAGTGGGAAAACACAGGAAACAAGGCGGGGCTCACCCTGCTGACCAATGGAGAGACAGTTTGGCCCAGAAGAAGGCAGCGAGATCCACGCGAGAACTAGAGGGCTTAAAAAGCCAAGGACAACAGCCCTCCCCTCTCTCTTCAGCTTTCAATCTGGGGGCGATGCCCACAGCACCTCTCCTCCTCAGTCACAGGCCCCACAGAATGACTCCACCCATTTCTCTCAGCACAGATGCAATTCCCATATTGAAAGCAAGTAGCCCTTTGGGGACATGGTGGGAAGGGGGTGTTGTTCACTTCTTTTTGTGTTTTTCAGAGAACCTGGAAGGGCCAGGGAGTGATATCAGCAGACAGGGAGGGAGAGAGACAGCTTCCCTCCCCCTCCCCCTATTTTCTCAGTGAGTCATCTAGCTGATTGAGCAGTTCCATTTCTGTTTTTGTCCTTTTTCCCTTTTGTGTTTTTTTTTTTTTTTTTTTTTAACCTGCGTGTCAAGTGTTTCTCTGTGTAATTCTGGGGTCCCTAGGGGTTATCCCTGCTTCACTATTTTAAGCCCCCTATAATGAACTGTTCACTTGCTGCTGATTTTGTTCAGTTTTTTGTCATCTTTACTGCACGCCCTGAGACGATAAAAGTGGTTCAAACCACCACAGAGAGGTGGTGCCCAATGCTGGCGACCAATAGGAAGACAGCCTGGCCTGGAAGAGGACCCTGAGTTCTCACGGGATTGCCAGCATATAAAAGGCAGAACCCTGGAAGTTCTGTCCCCTTTAACTGGCTTGTCATGGTCCAGATAACATTGACTGCTGGTCGTCCTAGTCCTTCTCAGTTGCCTTCACCCTGCAGCAGCATCGGAGCTCCCACATTAGCACCATAAGACCACCCAGCTGCAACAGTACCAACAGTGGTATCTTTTTCCCTTGGGTTCCTGGGCGGAAGGTGCTTCTCACTGTTTTCGTCTTTCAGAGGCTCTGAAGGCTGGGAGATACCATCTTTGAGGTGGCTTTCCCTTCCTTTCCTCTGCTCCTCAGCTCACCAGTCTGCTTGGAAGAGCAGTTTGTCATTTTAGTTTAGTTTTTTTTTTTTT
>VXBA01003078.1:404502-434194 GCA_013399895.1 Serilophus lunatus | reverse complement strand
TTTTTTTTTTTTTATTATTGTGTAATATTGTCCGGTGGTTAGCTGTTGTGTCTGTTTAGTGTCTAGTGGGGGTCCTATAGTTCTATAGAGACCCGTAAAAAAAAAAACTGTTGCATCTCTATTACATCTATTACATCTTTTGTCACTGTTGCGCCCCCTAGTGTTTATACCACCACATTGGTATTGGTATAGTTTTGTATTGACCTTGCCATCTATAAAAAATTACCCTAATTTCACTGATTTCTTAGGAGATGCTAGAACAGTAATTTAATATTAATATTATTAAAAATATGTTTAAGGTGTTATTTAACAGTAACATGTAATACCTTTTCAAAGCCACCTTTGAAAGAACATCACAGCTCTCATGTTTTTTTACTGCTTTTATATTTATTTTTTATTTCAACATTCATTTTATCTAAATAGGCTGTCAGCCTTGTCAAAAGGTGTCTTTGGGATTTACATTTTGGATAACTAGAAAAGAAAGGTCTGAGTTTCCCTTTTTTCCGTGAAAGGGTCACACCAATCAAGGTGTGCTCCACTGCTCTTCTGAGCACAGAGAAGTTCTGACACACCTCCCTTCCACCTCATAGGCCACCACTTTTAGCAATGGCTTAATTGGTGAGGAGATGGGAGCACTTGCAGGCAAAAGGAGTAGTGCGATGCAATGACAGAGAAGTCTTCTTTCAGATGGGCAACTGATGTTCTAATTCTTAGTTCCTCCTTGATTCCAGGAGGGGGATAATGAACTACTCATAGAATGTCTGTAAAAGGGAAATGAAAAATATAAGTGATATTCAATTGAGCTTGAAATCAGGTATTATAAAGATATCGTAAAGGAGATTTTTTTTATTTTCCATAATGAAAAGATTTCAGTGAAAAAGACAAACAGGTTTGCTTTCTATAAGTTCTATTTATAGGTCTTTAAATTTTATCTGATTAAGCAGCAAATTTATTGTGCACACCATCTTTACCATGTAAGGACCTGTGGTGTGTCTTCTATGTTGTCGTTTGATTAAGCCTCTCTCAATTTATCACCTAGGTCAGCAGAAGACATTTTCACTTGCAGCCTCAGAAATATGATAATTTATATGTAAATGATTATTTGTACAACATTATTTATTATAAGCAGTATTCAGAAATTAAGAAGACCAGCTGGAGACTGAATTTCTGACTACTACCTTTGAAAGGACAACACATGCATAGAAATTACTTCGTTGGTAGCTAAAGAGCAACTGGAGAGATGGAAGGTGGTTTTATTATTATTCTCCCTATGGCAGCATTACTGTAACTGCCTCTTTCTAAATGGAACAAGTGTTTTATTTTGTTTTCTAGTGCCCTAGTCACCAAAAGAAAGATGTAGTATCTGGAGCAGCAGATGGCTAAGCCTATGTGACTAGAAGTGGTTTTGTGTTATTATCTTTATTAATTAATGATAACTTTTAACTTTGTGTAGTGTTATTTTGGTCATACCTATTCTTATTGTGCTGCTACATTAGAAGTACCTATGACAGTCTGTTCCATGATAAATAAAGGTTATAAAAGTAGATCAGGGTGCCTGTGTTATTACTGAAAATGAGGCTTCTTCAGTTATTATGCCTACAACACACATATAGATACCTTTTTTTTTTTTTTTTTTTTTTTTTTTTTTTTTTGGGTGTAGNNTTTTTTTTTTTTTTAATTTTGGAGTAGAAATGGCATTGGTTGTGTGGAGAGTACAGGCAGATGTTCTTCTTCCCTTCCTGCTCAATGATCACTGTATATTACAGTCTAGTCACTTCCTGAAAGGAAATTGTAACAAGGCAGGAGTCAGCCTCTTCTCCCAGGCAACTAATGAGTAGACAAGAGGAAATGGCCTGAAACTGCACTAGGGGAAGTTCAGGTTGGACACTGGGTTAGAAGAATTTCTTTACTAAAAGGGTTGTCAAGAATTGGAATGGACTGCCAAGGAAAGTGATGAAGTCATAATCCCTGGAAGTGTTCAAGAAACAACTGGACATGACACCTAGTGCCACGGTCTAGTTGACATGGTGTTGTTTGGTCAAAGGCTGGACTTGATGATCTTGGAGGTCTTTTCCAATCTTGAAGATTCTACGATTCCAAGACATGGAAACCTCTTCACACTTATTCCTCTTATCTCTTCTTCTCATTTCCCTCTTGCTTCTTCATTAGCCTGACCCCTTCCCCCAAAAAAGGTCTCATATTAAGCTTCATGGAAGCATTTTCCTATTCCTCAGTCAGGTGTTTATGTGATACTTTCAGCACTTTGATATTTGAACTTTTATTGATTTTCAAAAGACCTGTCATTCTTGTAACACTAATGATCAACTCCTCACTAGCTGATAAATAAATCAACAGTTTACACCCCTCAGCTCATATAAATTTAATACTATAAATGTTAAATTGCCACACAATAGCATAATAATTAAGAAAGTGATGCTTCTGGCAGGAATTGCACTCAGATCACCTTCTACTTGTTAACATTTGAGTTCTGACAAGCTGGTTCTGAAGAAATACTACTAGCAGAGCATGCTATTTGAGTTTTCCTTACAATGAGCTTTCCTAGGCTACAAAGTCTTAAACAGTTAAAATGCCTAGGTATAATATACTGTTTAATGGAACAATGAGGTTGAATTCTACTCTTTGTCCACATCATTGTGCTTTGTAGTCTGTTCAGAGTTATTTCTAATGTATTAGAATTCATTTGAGATGGGTTGTTCTCACACCAACATTTGCATTGTTCAATTCTTGTATTAAAAAAAAACAAAAGAAAAAAAATACAGTTTATATAGGTTTGACAGTGTCTTGTCATGGAATGTTGATGAATACAGTGACCTTTTTTCTATTGAAGGAGAAAAATCTTTCTTACTCAGAAAAAAAAAAAAAAAGATGTTTTTTCACCAATATTAATTTATCTGTTTCTTATAGGATGTATAGGTTCTTAGTGCTCAGTAACATGTCACAGGTGACGTAGCAGGTGAGGTAGCCTGTGCAGGCCTTTCATAATATTAATGATCATACTTATACCAACCCTACCTATTTGAGGTCTAGAACCAGCTTTTAAGCACTAATAATGAATACTTTACAACTGACATTCAGCTTATATTTCTGCAGACAAAGTGTTAAAATCTGAAAAGACCTTTTGAAAAAAATTACACTGAGTAATGAAAATGTAACTTTTTCCTGAACATCCAAGAGTTCTTGACTTATTAAATTATGCAAATCACTTTAGCACTTTGTTTAATGGCTGTTTCCTTAAACCCATCAAATCTTCTTAATTCTTCTTTTCTTTGTCCTTAATTAACACCCATTCCCTATTGGTTAAAACGTAACCCAGAAGACCTAAGCTTGTGAAATTCTCAACTTATTAAACCTAATTGCTATAATAATTAGCAACCATTGGCAAAATATTCAACACACAAAAAGCAGGAAGGCATCTAATTAACAATCTCAAAATGCTAAGCATTAGCTTACTTGATATTTTACCTGCTATTCTGGACATGTATGACATAACATATTGTTCTAAAGAGAAAGAGGATAAGAACTTTTCTTAAAAATATGAATTTTCTAAAACTGAAACTTTTCACTCCAACAACCAATTATTATTTTAAAAACTTCATTTAAATTTAATTTCTCAGGTCCCAGATAGAATTCCCTGACAAAGGAGAAATGCCAAAAGGCTCAATTGTTCGGATACTCTACAGGATATGAAAGATGGATAGAGTAGGACACCAAATAGGAGCATCTCATAATCAATGTGAGAACCATCCTCACAAAGCTAGTGGTTAGTGTGAAGTTTTTTTTCTCTTGGGTTTTGTTTGATTTACTCTGCTCTGAAAGAAACAACAGGGTAGAGTCATATTTTAATACTGGCATGAAAATGCTATGTTTATCTTATGTAGAACAGAAGCATTCTGGAAATCTGAGAGATGTTTGTAGTTAAGGGAAAATTGTTTTCCAGTGGTGTTAAATTTATGGTTTGATAAAACTGTCATCTGATATAGTTTCTGCATCTGGTTGCATACTCATACAAAATGGAATTCCATGATACAGTAATTTACATAATATATTAAGACATTATACAGAAAAAGATTTTATAGATTTTGTGTGACAAAAGTTCTTTCCTGAATAGAAACATTTAGAAGTTTTAAAATTATTTCAACCATAGATGGTGTTGAGTTTACATTTAGTTTTTCAATAGTAAAACATACAGTTATTGTATGAGTCAGAACATTGCCATAGCCTTTTCTCATCTGAAATTACTCTCTTTAGGAATTTGTGTATATGAGAAATATAGCACCAGATATTCTATTTACATTTTAAATGCTGAACTCATAAAATAAACTATAATTCCAGAGAAATGTTTTTCTGTGGAGCAGTATCTCGTCGACAATGGACATGTGAGCAATCCTGACCTGGACTATGTAACACTGGCCAAACTTTGAAGTTAGGCTCCATAGCCTACCCGAAGGTCACCTTAGCGTGTGTACGTGCAGTGAAACAAGGAAGCTGGCTACAGAAAGTGCGATAACAGCATGTAAAAAGAAGAACTTAAAGATAACATTGTCAGTGTGTGGACATTTACAGCCAACCAATAGGAGCAGTGCAAGTGAATTGATGAAATGAACCAATTATAGAATGCTTGCAAACATGTGATTAGTCCAAAAAGATATATAAGTGCTTGCTTTTAAGAAATAAAGTGTCAACACTTTGATTACATTAATCTGCATGTCGTCCATTATTGAATCTCCTGCATTTTTCCAGATCATTATTCAGTTTTGTCTTCTAAGACCCATAGTCCCTCTTGAAAGTCTCATGTTTGTTATGCACTGATCATCACTGTCTTCTCATGACTGTGTCTTGACACTCTTGTCATTTATCACTGTCATGTCACTTCTGTGCTAAGACTAATACCACAATTAGTAAGATGGGAGATAGAAAGATAGATCAGTGCAAGCGTAGCCTGACCAAGAACCTTGATATGCAACTGAGGATGGAAACATGAAGAAGAGGTACTGTGGGGCGCTGACATATAGTAGACTAACTTTGCTTATAGTCAAACTAACAAAATAAACATTCAGTGGTGTTCATAAACAAAGTATTTTGGGTAGCTTCAACATATATCAGAATGTTAGACTTTACCTTCACTAGCTGAAATTTTTTTGGCAGAAGTTTTGAATTATAAAAATAAGGAGGAAGGTATTTGTTTTGGTTTTAAGACAAATTTACAATTTAAATTTGAAAGTAAAAAGAAAATAAATAAAAGCAATAACTTTAAAATAAATAAAGCAATAACTGGAAACTCATAGAGAACTCCTCTCCTGTTCAGGCCAGTTCTAACTCTGGCCGGCAGGACACACCAGCACAGCCTTGGGAGACAAAGGGGTTGCTGTGACTCAGTGAAGGGTCCCATAGCCACAACAGTAGTGGCCGTGACAATGGTGGAGGCATCCAGGTCCCTTCCACAGGCAGTACAAAGGAAACTTTCTCACCATTCTCCCAGATGGAGGGATGGGAAAAGAAGCCGCTTTGCAGACAGCATCTGTCCGAGTGTCTGAGGCAGGCTTTGTGGCGATAGCGGGGCTGATGCACAGACATTGGTAGTGGCACAAGCTGGGCTGGGGTAAGGAGCGTGCCAGGACATCCCAGGACCAAACAGCACGCGAGGTGGCAACCAGGTGACAGAGCCTGACACAGAGGCGCAAGTCAAAAAGGGACAGGCTTAAGAGACGTGCAAAGCGGAAACAGGATGCACTGAGTCACTCGAGAGACAGCAGCACTCAAAATCCCAAATGAGAATGTGCATGAGGCTGAGCCGTCTTTCTTGTGCAGCTTTTTATTTCTTGTTTTCCCGCAATGTCTTCCCTCTCGTCCTCCTCCGCCCCACATTGGCCCAGCCGTTCATGGCAGCAAGGCTGCACCTGACCCTTCACGGCCTTTACCCAGCCCCTGCCCTGTGGGTGGTAGCTGCGACCACATGGAACCTCGGATTCCCTGGAACCGATCCCTTGGGGAGGGGGGGAAGAAAAGGAGGAGGAAAAAATGTGCAGCACCTGAATACAGAGCAGCTGGGATAGGGGGAAAAAATTCCAAACAGGATTTAAAACCATAACAGTTTTGCATTTTTGTCTTCTTTTTAACTTTGACAGGGGAAAGTAAACACATCTATTTGAAAACTCGCAGAGTTTGTCAGAGAATAACACCAAAGAGAGCATCTGGATAGTAGTTGGTCAGTGATATTCTAAACAGATTTTGCTTTTATAAAATACATAAATGTAATGAATTGATTATACTGCAAATCAATATCAAGCTGATCTAATCTCATCTATGTGCAAGCATATTTATATATTTTAAATTTTATAAAATAGAATTATAAAATGGAAAATAACTATTTTATGAAGAGCAAAGAAAGCAAAATATGGAAGAAAATACTTAGCAAAAGTCAAAGGAGAAATAGGGTAAAACTCATTCATCTGTATTCTTACAGTGATTTCTGTCATGACGCCTTTTCTCTTCTCATAAAATAACCACAAATAAAATTTACTAGTGGTCTACTCCTTTTCCCTGCTCCCTAGAGGCATTTTGGACTATAGCTAGATGTCTAGCAAAACACAGCCTGTTTGGTAAGGAAAGAGGGGCATGATTTAACAGCCTCTGAGATGCACAGAGAAACAAGAAAAGAATAGATTTTGCAAAATTGTTCATTTTTTGCGGATTAATAGTGTCAAAAAAAGAGAATTATAATGTGAATATTTATTGGAAGAGAGGTGGAACTGTTAGTAAAATAACATAAACGTCTTTCTACATATCTTGAATTACATAACAAATATAGTGGTGTGCAGTCCCTGACCAGCTACAGAAACTACAATTGAAAGTTTTGTTGGCTCACTTTTGCAACTTGTGTGGAATAGTGTGTCATGAGAAAATTAAGCTCCAATGAAAACTTTGTTGAAAAACCATGAGAATAGTCAGGAGGGTAACACTGATGGCTACTTACAGAGCTTTAGCCCTACTTCCCAGATTAGAGTCCAGAAAATGTGTGGACACTCCGGTTTGGGATGTCTCATAGGGTGATATTTGCAATATGACAGGAATAGGTAATTGTTCAAATCCCTTCATGGCAGGGAAAACATAGCTGAATCAATCTCCTATATCTTGAGAGACTATTTTTTAATAAATGATTTTGAATGTAATATCTGGTTTATGTGTTTTTGGGGTTTTTTTTGTTTGTTTGTTTGTTTTTTGTTTTTTGTTTTTTTTTTCATCTTTGCAGTAGGAGAGCCCGGCTTTTTTCCAATGCAAGTGAAAACTAAGCCTGACATATTATGTTCTGGCAAAATGGAATCTTTGTTTCTTGCTGAATCCTTCATTTATACATTGGAGTTATCAAATATACTCAGATACATATGCAGTTTTAGTGTATTCCAGTAGTCTCATTATCTGAGACAGGAATGAACTGTGGAGACAACTGAAGAAAAGAACATGAATCAGAGTACCTGAGCAGGACAAAATAGAAAATTAAAATTAGCCACTTCCCTCATTAGATTCTTATTTTTAAGATATGCTGGAAAACTAAAGCTTCCTTTCTTCTAGATAGGTAGACAATCAGAATATAGAGCATATATGTTATTGGTTTAGGGTTGTTTGGCAGTTTGATTTTCTCCCTTGCTCTAAGGGCAGCAGAGGCTGCTTTAATCCTCTCCTTGATCCTGAGGGCCGCATTGTGCCAAGCCCAGAGGAGTGGCCCCTCTCCGCGCCCCGGCGCCATGGCAGGTGGTGGCCCGGGGCCCCCTGCCTTGCCCTAAACCGTGTGAAACCCCGTCTGGGGTAGGCACAGCAGAGGGGCCACCGCGCCACCCTCCAGGAGCTGTGCCACTTTTGGGGGTGGGGTGGGGCTGATGCCGATGGCAGGCAAGGAGCTGCTCACCGGTGACCAGGGAGCACAGCAACAGCGATCATGCGATGAGGGAGTGGAGCAGCACATCTTGTGTGCTCCATGAAGCAGTGAGTAGTGCTGTAGTGAGTAGTGAGTAGTGAGTAGCGCTGCCCGCAGTGGCAGATGGTGGGTGCACCCAGGCTGGCAGTGCGCAGGCACGGAAGACGTATTTCTGGCACTGGAAAGCGTGGGCTCTTGATTCTCGCTACAGCTCCAAAGAGGAAGTAGATGGAATCCACTCTTCAGCTTCTCTAGAGCTGCTCAGCCACCATTTCATCTGGATCAAGCCCAACCATATCAGAGGTTTATTCTCTCCTCTACCCCATCGAATTGTGAGAGAGTTCTCATCTGCTGCCCACCATTCAGGGATGGCAGCTGTCACTTTCCTGTGGCCACCAAAATGGGTCAGATTTATAAATTATCTCTAATAGAGGATTTTCTTCTGTTCCCCACAAGTTGTTCAATTTTGTTTGGAGATATTTGTTTTATTTTCTGTGTTACTTTTGTTTAAATACGTAATATATAGATAAATAGATGTATACGTATATTCAATTAAAGAGTGGTTATTTCCTTTTCTATATCTCATGGTCTCGCATTCTCAGATTTATATAGTTGTCTCTAAACAGAGACAAGATAGATCTCATGTTCTTTGAATTTGCTTCACTGCTTTTCTTGAATGTTCTCCTATTCTGGGCTAATCAATTGTGATTTCTACTCTGCTTTCAAGTCAGACATATTTGCAAGAGCTGGAAAATATGCAAGTAGACTTTACAATTTGTACATATACAAAAAACTGAACAACCAAACCTGGAGATGACAATAAAGGAGAACAGTTGAGTGATGAATCTGGGTGTGACACTAATACCTTAGGTTTACTTATTTTAATTTCCCAAACACTTTTTCCATAGTTCTTCCAGACTTACAGAGCTCAGAAGAACTTAATATTTTAGTTGCATGACATGATACATTCGGAATTTTTAATACGTGGTATTCTCTTTTAAGTGTTTAAATCTCAATAGGCTATTATGCATTGCTCACATCATGCTACTCCCTTACCCTCTGAGATTTTTGAATTTACAGACATCCTCAAGACTTAGTTGGTTAGAGCATGGTGCTAATAATGCCAAGGTTGTGGGCTCAGTCCCTGTATGGGCCAAGAGTTGGACTCAGTGATCTTTATGGGTCCCTTCCTACACAGGATATTCTGTGATTCTGTAAATCTTTCATTTTTCATCACCTGTTCTCAAAGATTTGTCTTTATATCTGATCTCTTTCCAATCATAGGAGATTGGAAGTTGTGCTTATTATGATTATTATGATTCCTGTATCCCTGTAATAATATTACATCCTTTCTATGTGTCTTATTTCAATATATCAGTTATATGACAGAAATTCATTGGGTAATGTAAGATCAACAAGACATTTGCAATTAAATGTTCTTTGATTGTCAAGTAGAGACAGCAAGAACGACTTTAAGTGGGCTAATGTTCCACTTGACTCTGAATCTTCCAGGCCGAATCCTTCATTGTATCACAACTGTACCAACAATAGCCTTATTTTTCAAGACTCATTCACTGCAAACTCTTACTTCAAAAGAATTGTGTTTCTTATACAGCCAGAAAGAATAACTGAAGAGGTTTAGTTTGGTAAATTGCTTTTATAGTTATAACCTTACAACCACTAGCAAAACCCTTAAAAATCTATTTTTTAAAGGATAGACTTCGAATTGTAAAATTAGCTACAAAAACTATGTTTAAAAAGACTCAATTTGACATGCCAAGGGCTCATCTTCATACAAATCCCATACAAAAAATACTGATCTCCCTTTCCAAAAACATCTGTTAAATCCAGAGAGTCTGTAGGCTCTGCAGCTAGCAAGGTTTTCAAATGCTGTATAAAAGATTGAACTGCATTCTACAAGCCAAATATTAAAATTGTGTTTTATGACAAGTGTGTTGCAAAATGGAACTGGGAAAAGTGTTAAAATAGATTGCAACAAAAGAATTTTTTGTGGAATTTATTGAAAGGAATATTTTCTGTGTATCTGATAAGAAATATCTTGTTATATGTAGAAGAATAATGAGATTTCCAGTCAGGTTGGAGCAAAAAATAAAAAAACTTCTGATTATTAATGCATTTATAACTTTATTTGCAGACTTACCCCAGAAATAATGGCTAAAATAAACGCTTATTATGATTTGCAGTGGGTTAGGAAACAGTTTTGCCTTTTAGGCTGGAGGGGTTGCCTTTTAAACTTTTCTTTTTCCTGAGGAGGGAAATAGGCAAGCATGGTGAAGCCTCCCTCCACAGCTGCCTGCGGGGAGTGAACCTGGGGCCATGCCGGTCACAGAGCACCCCTGGTAGCCCTTCCCTGGAGCTGTGCACATCCCCCCCCCCAGGGGCTGTGCTTCTAGATGTCTGCAGGCTGGCTCACCCCAGGCCATGCTGGGGCTGGGGTTCTCCCCGACCGTGCCTGGCTGCAGGCCCCCCGCCCCAGGGTCTTGCTGGGTCCATCCCCTAGTGCCTGTGAGGGCTGGCCCGGCGCAGCCCATGCCTGGACACAGGGCACCCCTGGGGCCGTGCTGGGGCTGGCCCCGGGTGCCTGAGGGGTGGTGGCCTGGGCTTGGCCCCTCCCCTGGAAGCAGCGGGGCTGGGGCTGCCACCCCACAGGGGCTGCGGGGGCCCTCCCTGGCCCCTGGTGGCCCCTGGTACCCCCTCCTGGGGTTCCTACAGTCCTGGAAGCCATGCTGGTAGTGGAGCAGTGGCAGCAGCCGGCCCGGTGGCCATGCTGGCAGCTGCGGGGGACAGGGCCCCACCCCAGCAACAGCAGCAACCGATGTGTGGGGTGGGGTTGGCCTCTGGGCCAGCGCCAAAAGACAGAGTGGTCCCGTGGCGGCAAGGGCAGTCCACAGGTGGTGCCCCTGGTCCCCAGGCATCAGTGGCACTGGCAGGGCAGTGGTGGCCCCTCCTCTCGATGGGAGCTCACCATGAGGCATTTTTGGCAGGAATGCCATCTTGGCCTCATGGCAGGATCTCGTTGAGGGGTGGTGCCCCCGTGCCGCTTTGCAATGGGAAGGTGGCACGCCCAGGAAAGCTGCCCTGCGAGATCAGCAGCCCATATAAACCAGAAGCACAGAAGTCGTGCTCTCTTTCAGCTTCCATCGGTGCTGAGAGAAGCACAGCTGCTCCATCCTGGGTCCCTAGGTCAGGCAGTGTCATCCTGGCAGAATTGGAGCCCAGACAGTGACAGCAGGAGACCATCCAGCAGCAACGCAGTTGTGGTATCTCTCCCCTTTAGGTTCCCCCAGGAGTTCCTTTCACTGTCCCTCTTTTTCAGTCTCCATCTTCGGGCCAGCCTTCCTTCCCTTTTTGGTGCGTAATATTGTCGAGTAGGTTGTTTGTGTATTTGGTTAGTGCCTTAGTGGGCTTCCATTGTTTATAGAGCCCCTAGAAAATAAACTGTTTTGCTGTTGTTCCCTATTAAGTCCCTCATAGTTGTTGGGATTTTGCCTAGCATCCAAACCAGGACAAGGTTTTAATTTAATAGGGACAACACTACTTGCATTTGTCAAGATGTCATTTCTAAGTACTTAATAGTACATCAGGTGAAGTCTTGAATTTAGGAATCTGTGTGTTCTATGAAATTCAGTGATTAGTAAGAATTTAAAATAATCAAGTAACTGGATAACACAGTTATGCCAAGTATTTTAATATAGATACAAATCTTCAAGACCACAAGCTAAAAGTTTTAGAAATATATTAAACTGGCTTGAGACATTCAGAATTAATACGCACTAAGTGATAAAAAAACTATTTCTTTTGTGTCTGTTATTATAATACATGCCACATGGAAAAATTACTGCACCAACAAAAAAAAAAATTAATGCAGCAATTCCTAAACACTCTCCATGGTGTAATTTGTTGCAATATTTTTAGACTGAAGGGTAAAATAATGTAAATATTCACAAATATACTATTTAAGTGAAAAAAATATTTTGTAGACCTCAAGGTAGTTACAATTTCCTTTAAATTTTAAATACTCTGATTTCAAGGTGGCCACATTAAGTTTCTTCTTCATTACAGTTCGTGTCAGTTATGTTTACAGTTCTTCCATTGGGTAAGTAAAGATTAATAAAAAACAAAATAAATGTTCGGTGTCTATTCATTCTGGAACACTTACAGAAAAAATTTGATACCAATTTAAAAACTTAAAACCCAGAAATACATAGGACAGTCTCTTCTTCCTAATGCAATGTCTCCAGATTAGCTATAAATATTCCTATGTGAGAATCCAATCTTCAGGATCAATGTTTTTTTCCGCATCTACTTGAAAGTAAAGTTTTGAGTATATACAGCTTCTGAAAAGCACAGCTAACTTTCTTTAGACTCTGCTCCCATCATTCAGCCAGCTTTATTCACAGAACCTTGCTTTGCTAAATACTGTCATTCTTTTCTCTTTGAAAATATTTGTGTTATCCTCTTAACAACAATTTTTAAAGGAAAATTTATTTGAGATGATCAGTAGGCTGATTGGGTGGGAAAAAAATGCATTTAATTTAAAAATTATTAAAACTACAAGTATGATTACAGGTAGTAACAGGAGAGAATGGTGAATAGGTAACTCTTTAGCTGAGTCACTTGGATGATCACAGTTCTGTGGTCATTCAGAAGCATATTATCTTCTTGTTTCTTGATTAGTTAAACATTACCACTGGGTTGTAATGATGAGAATGCAATGAAATATATCATGGTTCACTACCAGGGTTGGGAGTTCTTTTGCTCGGTTGTTCTGTGTCCTGGTTTGGACGCTAGGGGGCGCAACAACAACGAGAGACTTAATAGGAAAGACAGCAGTGAAACAGTTTTATTATCAAAGGGCTCCAAGCTTCAATAATACCGTGATGACAATGCATAGCCTAGGGACCTGGAGCAGAGAGCCGTGCTTCTCTCAGCACTGAAGGAAGCTGAAAGAGTGGCAAGACTTCTGTTCTCAGCCTTTTATAAGGTGCCTGTTCTCGCGTTATCTTGAAGTCCTCTTCTCAGGCGTGCCACTTTCCCATCGGATGGTGGTGTGGGGGGCGCTGCCCCCTCTCACCAAGACTTCACAGCATGGACAAGATGGCGTTCCTGCCAAAATGCCTTATGGTGGGCACTTGGGAGTGCCAGCGGCACCACTTGTGAGGGCACTTACCGCTTGCAGGGAACCCAGGAGGGGGCCAGGGGCTGCCAAGTGCTGTGGAGGGTGCTGCCATTCCCGGCAGGGTGGTGGCACTGCCCCCGCCTCTGCCCAGGGCTGGGGCTGGAGTGGCGTGGCTCTGGCTGCTGCCATCCTGGCCCTGCCGCAGCCACAGAGAAAAGCCCCCTCCACGCGCCACTCCTGGACCCATGCTCTGCCATCACCTGGGGCTCTCTCTCTCATTCCCGGCAGCAGCAGCCAGGATAGGCACAACACCCGCTGCTACTGTCCCGCAAGGCGCCAGGACCCACTGAGCTACATGTGCTGCACTGCCATGGGGCCACTCTGTGCCTCCCAGCCCTGGACGCTGGAGCAGGCACTGCAAGGAGTGGCTGGGAACAGTCCCTGCTGTGCTGCAGCCAGCGGGAGTGGCTCTGCACATCCTCCTGCCACTGGCAGACATCAGAGGAGGGAGTGTGGGCGTGCCGGAGAGTGGCCGCCAAGCCCAGCAAGGAGTGGCAGGTGTGCAGGGCCAGGGCCAGGGCCAGGGCTCCCCGCCCAGGACAGGCTCACCTGTGCAAGAGGGGCCATTGCCGGCAGCGTGGGCAAGCCCACCAAGCTCTGCACAGCCCGCCACACTCACTGGTCCACTGGCAGGGGCCATAGACCGGCCCCGCTTCCAAGACCAGCCCCCACCATGGGCCAGCCTCACGCCTGGTTGGGGAACGTAGCCCCGTCAGGCCACTGTGCTCTGCCGCGGGGCCACGGGGGCCACACCCCTCGCCTGCCACACTCCCAGTCCCACGACCAGGCATAGGCCGGGCCACATCAGCCCTCACAGGTACCCAGGGATGGAGGTCTCACTGTCCTTGCCTGTTCTCTTCTCAGAAAAAAAAAAGAAAAACAAGTTTAAAAGGCAAGCCCCTCCCCCCAACCTAAAAGACAAAACTGCTTTCTTAAACCCACTACATTCTGGGATTTTTTTTTTCAGTTGCTTGCGTGCTCAGTGTAGGTCTGTTAAATGCCCCATGCTTCATTATAGTGTTCAGCTCAAAACTTCCATTTCAGGAAAAAAATAAGAATGTGGAAGAAAGGACTCCCTGAAATCCTGTTTGCAAAGCAGAAGTCACTTGAGATGGCTAGTAAGAGAAAACAAGCAGCTTTGAAGCTGCCTAAATCAAAAATTGCCTAAAACGAACACTGATAGTGACCAACTGAATGTTCTGTACTGCTCAACTTTGCACTTTCTCGTCCTGAAGGTCAGCTGAGTGGTCATCTACAGACACTCAGGTTCAGAAATACCTCTTGCTTTATGTGAGGCTGAAAATGCAAGTCAGGGTACTGAGAAAGCAAGTCAAAAAGTGTAATCTGGGTGTTGCATGAAACAAGCAATTGCATGCAGCAGAATTAAATGTTCTTTTTCAATGAACGTATTTTTTGTGGCCACCATGTTTTCATCCAATTATCATTCAAAATATTTATATATATATATCTCACAGTTGGATGTGGAGACTTGTTTTCCTCCCAGAATCCATTTGATAACTATTCATCTGTCTTCTTTGGTCTTAGATTTATGACTACAGAATCTTCTTTCAAATGAAGATGATATTATAGTGAAGACCAAAACCACTACATTTAGAATTATTTCTGTGTATCAGACTATAAATAACTGCCCTAACATCTCAAAATATCAGAAAAAGGAAATTTTCTTTTGTCATATTGCTGGCCATTAGGTCAGTACTGTAGGACTGTCCGTGTAAAAACTGAAACCTAAAAGAACCAGTTTATCTGTGGATTGTTTCCTTAGAGATTTATGTTGGCTTCAAAGAGATTTGGAGAGGTTGCTTCTTTACTGATAATTTTGTGAATAGACTGTGAAGAATTTATGCTGGTTTAGTCATCTTATTCCTTAAATGTATTCCACACAATCACAGTTGCTACTGGAAACATTTTCTTTCTTTGTATAGTATGGGTGTCTTCTATTTAAAAAGCTGCCCACCCAAGCTATTTAAAACACAGTTTTCATTTAAAATAAGAAAAAAAAAAAAAAAGAAAAAGCACCATTTTCTTGTAAACAAAGCAGCATAAGCATAATGATATCAGGGGTTAACGGGCTATGTGTTAACTCATGTGGTTTATCTTATTTACTAGGTGAGCACTCTGCACAGGTGAAAGTAAGAAGTTGGAGACCACTAAACACCGGAATTTTTAGTATAAAAAAACACCTGCATTTTAGCAATTTAATCTAATCAACTGTAAAATGTTCACAGTGCTCAACAGACCTGAAATATTTGATATAATGGTCTAATGCCTATGTGTTGGGCTGCAGCATGAAGCATCATTGGGAAAAGATCCAAGACTGTTAAATAAAGCTCTCTTTTCCCCTTTTTACACTATGTGCAAAGTACATCAAACAGTCGCTATGAGCAAATCCTTTTTTTGTTCTGAATTTATATTTATCACAGTGTTAAAAAAAGGCAGAAAAAATACTATATAAACCAAAAAACAAACAGAAGATTCACAGTAAAATACATATTTTAACAATCAGTTTTCTTACTTTAGAACAAAGAACATTTCCAGAGTGATTCGTGCAGAACTTGAGAATTGTGAAACTGTATGACACACTGTCGGTTTATTTATTATGCATTCATCAAAGTGTTGAGAATATGCTATTAATTCAGGAGTTCAGCTATGCTCTATCAGAGCACTCAGCCACATCTCAGTAATGACAGCAATGCATATTTCTATTAGGCCAGCATCAACAGTTATGGGTGCTGGCCACTGACACTAGCAAAAGGATTTCTATATGCCTTTTTGGAAGACTATTCAAAATTTCCTGATCTTGCTTCTGTTCCTTTCTTTTTCCTCTCAGCAATATTCCATCACCGGAAAGGATGTGCACCCATCACTGTAGGCTACAGGGTGGGTTTTGAGCCAGATAAGTGAGAAGAGCCAGATTAGTGAGAAGGCCAATAAGATGCAGATCTTGCATGGGTGGAATAGTGCTTTTTATCATGCCAATGCCCTCCCTTACACAGCTGGTTCAGTTGTAAAACTCACCCTCTCTGCCCCAAGGGAGGTATTGGGACATTCACACGTAGGCTTGAAGATGCTCATGTTTTCTGATGAAGCAACTACACTAACTACATTGCATGAGACTAACTACACTAACATGAGAGGCAGCTGTTATGTCTTAGAAGGTTTCATAAACCAACAAAGCTCCCTAAAGTGCCCCTATACTCGTTTCTGGGGCCTTCCACTAGAGGACTATGCATGGTCCCCAGTACTGCAATAGATCTATAGTGTTGCAACAGTGTAAAACTTCCCACCCAGAGGAGGCTCCTGGGTGTTTCCACATAAACCTAAGCGTACATTATCACTCTGAACTTTGTATTTCCTTAGCTTTCCCCCACCAACATAGCTGAAGACTGAGACCATCGCTTCAACCAACGGCAACAATCAAGTCTCATCGCTAGATCTACACTTTCCACTATCTTTCTACTCCTATCCTTTCTTTTTCTTCTCCTTATAAATTTTCATGTCTTGTTTTTATGCTTTTATATGGCTATAGTACCCTAGGTAATAACCAAAACAGTGGCATATCTCCTTTCTATTGCCTCTAAATTGTTCTAAAATAGACCCTATATATGCAAACCTCATAAACATCAATCATTCAGTGTCATTTCACTTTAATTCACCACAGGGGATCTATTAAAAAGAACCAGAGAAACCCTCACCTTCAGGGCCAGCAGGTATCAAAGGTCACTCATGCATTTCTGTTGCAACAGGAGACTGTAAAGCCACCATCACGGAAGAAATATTAGATCAGTCAGTGCATATTCAGTTGACATCAGACCTCAAAAATATTTTTTACTTACGATGTTTTCATTTCTGAAACAAGCTTAAAAGAGCTGATATTCCAACTTGCTTGTTACATTTTTCTTCTTAACTGATTATTTGACAGATTTTCTTTGTTACTCAAAGACATCTATATTATCCCTAATGGGACACCTTTGAAAACTTGGTTGATTTCCCCTCCCCCCCAAGCTCTGAATGTTTATTTCTTTTCAAACATCTGTCAGAGTTCAGAAACATTACTACCAAAGTACATTACAGTGCCAAAGTCAAACCTCTGACAATTATTTTAAGCTGCAGAAAGGCTTTGAAATTATGACAGTGGCTAAGTGCATCTTATAGGGGGTTAGAACAGGGGAGAAGACAAAAGCAAGGTAGAAGAGTGTAGAGTGCTAGTCAGCAGAATATATAAAAAGAAAAATGAAACCATTAGACAAGTAAAAAACTCCTGAGAGCAACAGAGTGAGAATAAACAAGAAATTTTCTTTTTATTTCCTTTTGAGCGCTGCCCAAGGGGAATGCTTTGATGCAGAAACAATGTGTAGATATCTAAAGCTATGCTGTCCTTACAGGCACTGTAAAAGAGAACAGTGAGCACCTGTGTAACACAGAATATTAAACTGAATCCTGTAAGTTTTTTCTTTTATTTTTGGTCCAGTTTTGACTAAATTCTATATTTATTTATTATGGTTACTAAATTTTTTGTGCTGAGTTTGCATTTATACATCTGATGAGTATTTCCATTCTTTTACTCCTCCACCCTGAGACTAAGGCTTTTTGGGACAATGAACAATGTCTGACTGCTCTGGATGCTGTTCTGGGATGGTGTGTCCTGTGTGCACCAAGGTGATGGGAACAGGAGAAGACAGAAAATCAAACTGAAGTATGAGGAGGAATAGGGGTACTGGGCCGAGTGTGTGGCGTGTGCCTAGGGTGCATGACTTGCTGGATACTGTAATGCCAGTGGGGTCAGGGCTGGGCTGTGGCTCCAGGAGCAGTTTGGGCTGAGTAGTTTCCTATCTGAGAAATTCTGACACCGATGAACATTTGACCTATGGGGTTCCTGGTATTTCCATGATAAAATTTTCAGAATTTCTAGAAGTCTGTATTTTCTTGATTGTATTCAGCTACAGTAAATTCCATATAAATTCCTTCAGACACTTTCCCCAGTCTGCTTCCACTTTTTTTCCCCCAAGGATTCTAGAGCTGTGTCTAATATTTAAATTCAGAATCAACCTCTAAATCAAAAGGGAGAATGTCACAATGATTTTCAAGGAAGCAGAATCCTTCTCAAATCCCCTAAAAAGTAAAAGACTTTGCTACGTGACTTTGAAAGTCCATTTAATCTCGTAGTGCCTTGATATACCAATCAAAAATGCTACCTTCAGATTTTTTGTTTTATGGCACAGTCAGTTACTTTGATGCTCTGATTGTCAGGAGCATAAAAAAAACTTGAGGAAAAAATGTATCAATACTATGTATATGAGTACCTTCAGGATTAAGACTTTAAAAGCCCACTGTTCAAGGTAAGATTGATATGTAAATACCATACTCAGAATGGCATTCCAAGGAATAGGATTCTCATAGGAAGTATAACAAGGAAAACATCTCCTTAGCAATATATTACTAGCTGGTTTGCAATTCATGACTAGTCAGTTCATTTGCATTTATGTATTTCAATATGTAGTAGAGCTAACAATATTAAACACATTGCACTCACCAGTCTCTTTGACCGAATAATGGAATTTAAAATGAGATTTATATTTTCTGGTTCACCTCAGTACAGTTCTGTTTTTTCTTTTTTTGGTCAGATTTGACAGCAATTGTACTGAAAACTCATGAAGTTGAAAATAAAACTCAGTCAATATTACTTTTCATGTACTGCTTTTATGTCTCTAATAAGATGGCCTAATGTCCTTGCTTTATATTTATAAATACATAAATAGAATAAATATATTTATAAATATATAAATAACCTTAAAGATAGCGTGCTTTTTGAGCAACTTTTGCTGTTAGTCTATTGCCTTAATTTAGAGACAATTATGTACATGAGACCACAAGATGCAGAAAGAAAATAAATACCCGCACCATTATTGTATATGTATAAATGTCTACTATATATCGATATATGTGTCTCTGAATGAGAGACACACAGAACACATAAGAAAAGCAATATCTCCAAAAAAAGGAAAACACTGAAAAACTTGTAGGGAACAGAAGAAAAAACACTGTCCCCTGTTAGAACTGATTTATAAGTCTCTGACCCATCTCTGTGGTCATTTAAAGATGGTGGCAGCCATTCCAAATGACAACGGCAGTCCTGGACTCCCTCGCAAGGCAATGAAGGAGAGAAAGAGGAATACAATCCTAAGAGATCTTTGGATAGAGTAGTGGGGAGAAAAAACCCTCTCTATATAAATTCTTCCTCCACTGGGGTCAGGCTGGATGCCGTTGAATGATGGCAGTCACTGCAGTCACTCAGAGCCCTGAAAACTGTTCACTGTCTGATTTAATGGATGCTCTTAAAACCTTCTGTTCATAAACAAGACAAATAAAATGGTTGCTGGGACTTGCAGGGTTCTGTGTTGCTTTGGAGCCTCAGGTAAAACCCACTTTCATGCTCTTCAGGTCTGCTCTTGACATCTGCTTTCTGTAACATTTTCCAAGCACTAAATGAATGCTACCTACAAAGCAGATTCCTACTGTATTGACTCCTACTTAGAAAACTGTTTAATGATCTTATTCTTCTGCATTGTTTTCCTTATGATTCTCAATCTCTACTTACTCATTGACAGCTTGTTTTCAACTACTCTTGAAATACTGCTACTGTTTAGTTTAACTAGTTATTTTCACTGCCTGATGTTTATCTGCCTGATTTATTAAAAAATGGTAAACCTGCCTTAGTGTTTGCTGAAGTAGCCAAGCACTTTCAATCCCATTTGCATAGCACATTGTAAAAGTAGTACTTCTTTTGGATCTCTTCACATGTCTACTTTGAAACAGATCTAAAACAAATGGGAAGAATTGAAATGTAAATCATTATTATATTCATGTGAAATATCCAGAAGATGCGAACTATATGGTATACAAGGATACATGTGCTTAACTAGTACATGCAAAATTATTTCATAAAAATGTTTGCATAAAATAGAAGTCTATGATTAAATAGACTAATTTGTTTTGATTTAGACTAATAGTTTTGATTACTAGCTAGTGTCAATAATTTTTAATGCTGTCACACATTCTTTCACTTCCTAAAGATGATTTCACTTAGTTTTTGTTCAAAAGTTTCCATACAGAATGTAAAGAAAACAGACAAATTGAATTGGAAGTCACATCATAAGCAAAAGGGAGTCAAATATGAATATTTATATATAATTTTTTAAAATGTCACACAAGACTGTCAGTTGGGAATTGGAAAAAAAAAAATACTACATTATAAATAGACAGAACTGTAAAACATAAATTTTGGGGGGTTTTAAGCAAAGCTTTCTGAACCTAACGACTATTCACTGAATGGCTTTCATAGGTGTCTGTATTCAGCTGGGTCAGGGAAGGCCTGTAAGATCCTCACATGTCTTCACAGAAGCTGCACTGAGATAATGCACAATGAATTGTTTATAATATAATTTTCAGAGAAGTATACTTTGCTGCTTTCCCTACACGACACATATTCCAGACAGTCTTGCAAATTATATTTGCACATTCATGTAAACATCTTCACTGAAGCTTTGCATGTTTAAATATGAATTGATTACTATACATAAATAGAAGCTATGTCTGGGCAAGAGATGTTTCATTTGGATGCCAGTGGAAGTGCCAAGGGGTTGAGATCTTGGCTTCTGTGCAAGCAGTATCCTGTTTTTGCACTAACAGGCGTGGGTAGACAGAGGTACTAGGCACATATAATTTGGCACATTTGCAGTCTGCTGAACTTGTGTTATGCAATATTCAGATAATCAATATGAAACATTAGCACATACATAGAGGATGCATATAAAGTGTGGTTGTATTGAACTTTTTAATTACTAAGATTTCTATAGCTGCCCTTTAATCCACTCCAAATTTTCAGATAAATAAGATTGTTGCCTACATGCAATAACAATGATATTCTGAGCACTCCAATACAAAGGTCTTGTAAATCAAATAACAGTGCAATTATCCTGTAACACTTGAGTGACCTTCATTATTTACGTACATGTTTAAGATACTGCTAGTGTAGTCTAGGATAGCAGATAGTTATTTAAACAAGGAAAAGATTTTTGAGTATGCCAAGGAAGTAGTGTCCTAATCTTTTACATCAGAAAGCTTCTTATTCATGGGTGTTCATTTATCCACAAAGGTCTTGAACTTGCTCCTTTGAAGGCAATTGAAGTCTATCTTCTGAATGGAAATAAAGTGTGTGGCAGCTAAACTAACCTGAAACTGCTTTCCCTGTTTTGACATTGAAGTCAGGAACTGCTAGATGCAATAACACTAAACTACAGCAAAAGTTTTATAAGGACTTCTAGTGTATATTAACTGTGGGTACTCTGAACTTCTTATAGACTTGAGAAATACACTTGAAATATTGTTTGAGCATTATTGCAAGAGTTATATGATTTGTGACAAAAAATGTAGCAAATCTTTGAAGAATACATTTAATTTGTTGCACTATAAAATGTTATGGTAGAATAATAAACATCCTAACAGCCTTAATACGCTACACAACATACTTTAAAGAAAAAAATAGTTTAGGTTGTGGGTTTTTTTAATGAAAACCTAATTCATATATATATATCAAATCAGTAACAATAGAGTTTATTTCCCTGAATTATGTTTGTGGTTGAATATGTAGAGAAAGAAGGAGAAAGATGAATTCTTTCACACACTTATTGTGTGGTGGTCAGGACACAGACCTTTAAAATGAGATCAAGACCATTCTTTTTTTATTTCAGAGTATTTTTTACTTAAAAATCATAAAAGAGGATTTTGCTTTTCAGTGACTTTACTAATGTCCTATTCTTCCACAGACCTTACAGTACTGCTGCTGGTTATCTTTCTGTTTTCATGAGATCAGTCAGACCAGAACATAATGTACGTATATTTCATTAGTATGAAGAACATACTTTATTAGTATCTTCATTATTATTATTAAGTATTTTATTATTAGATACTTCATTAGCATCTTCAATATTCTAACACTCTTCATTAGTACAACACAATATGCCACTGAGAAACTTGGTACAGGGAGACAGTACCACAGCTTTATTTTAGGATAACAACAGTATGTTATCTGTTGGCTCACAAATGACCTCCAATTTAAAAACCTGTAGCATACATATGTGAAACCTAGGGATAAAAAAGAAATGAAAACAAAACACCAAACAAACAAAAAATCAACCCCATAATATAATCCTTTAAAAAAATCAAATATTTGTAAATACTAGATCCTTCTACCTGAATCTAGTAACATTCATAGGGATATTAGTATGCTAATACACAATATGCATGCATTTTTCTTTTCAGTCACTCACTTTTGAGTCACTCTATTTATAATGAAGGTTTTAGAACATTGTATACATGAAATATACAGAGTGCTATTAAGATATCAGATATAATGTTGACTCTCAGTATTTTAATTTCTTTATCCAATTATCCAAAATATTTACTGAGAATCAGATTATTATGACTAATGAATGAGCTGAATATTATTTATAAATACTTGATAAGTTTCTCTAAAGTTTAGAGACTACCATCAATGTTAATTTTAATATATTAGAGATGATAAAACAAGCACATAAAAGATCTAGTTCTGATGGAACAAATAAACTTACATAGTTAACACGGTAAACATGTTAACCAGACCAGCTGCCTTATATTATTAAGAGCTAAATGTGATTTGGATTTTTAAGTGGTTACCAGAGCTAACAGTTGCTATTCTATTAATGTTGAAATATATTATTTTCTTAACTATCTATTGATGATAAAAATAAAGACAATTAAATATATGGAGTGTTAAATTTTAAACAGCATTCTGTTTTCACCTTTTTTTGCAGCTCAAAGGCAAATTTTAAAAGAAAAACTAATTTGATCTTTTTGGATTATAAAACTATAATTACAGGTGATATTTAATAAGAAGAGGTAAAAAAGCCAGCTAAGAGAGACTGACATTGGGCTGTGGAGGTTACTGTGGATGCTGTTGCTACAGAAACACTCAACCTCCACTTCCTTAAAGAAACATTGTTTATGAATTAAAGAAGAATAGAAAGATAGAAATAAGTTCTGGAGAAAAAAAAGCAAACATGAAACAGCAGCAAGCTCATATTTATAGTACTATATATTTCATTTGGGAAATAGATAGGAAAAATATCTGGTCAGCATGGTTGAGACTGTTTAACTCTGAGACACCTAAATTTATGTTTATACTTGTCAGTTAAGCATCTCCATCTCCATCAGTATTCTAAGAGATCAAGTTCATGTAGTATATTCTAGGGAGATTGTCAGCTATCATTTACAAGGTATCAATGTTAGGGAGAGTGTCCTCCTGACAGAGGAGGTTGCCTACCCTATTCATATTTTGTTCATCATTTTGTCTACATTTTCTTCAAGAGAATTTGATCTAGTTCCCATTTTGGACTCATCTATCAGATTCCCTGGACAGTAATTGACAATTTTCCATGTAATAGTTCTGTCTTACCATCTTAAAATTTGCTGAATTTAAGAACTCATTCATGAAACAGGATGATTTGAATGCTTATTTTCTTGAGCAACTCTGAGACTCAGCATCAATATAATAATAATGCTGTCTTGTAGTATTTATAATAATAGCCCTGGTCCTCTGTGTGTATTTTTTACTTAGCAATTAGAAATACTTTTTATCATGAAAACACATTTTTAATATTTGTTATACACTTTTTAAAAAAAGTAAGAAAATAAAGCCAAATTATTTTGGAGTCTTTCTTTATCTCCATTAGCTTGTGTCTTGGATTTTTTCTTTTTAAACATTATTATAATTAATATTCAATAGAAAATAATGTTGACTTTTTGGGTTCATAAATAATATTGCTGCATGTTGAGTACTGTTTTATCTGTTTTATTCTTTAGAAACAAATTACCCTCTTATTTTCTGTTGACAAATAAGGCACAAAAATGTTTTTTAAGGTCACTCTATGAAAGTCCATTTATGATAATTTTTGCTGCTCAGATATGAAATCAACATTCTTGCTCTGCTTTAACTACTTTGCATTGGCTGCATGAGTTGTACAGTCAAGTAAGAGACAAAAAGCTATTTTCTAAATATAACTTCAGCTACTACTGTTTATAACTTTTGAAAAGACCAGGACTCAACAGGATTAGATTTTTGAAGAATATAAGTTTTCTATGTGATAATTTCTAGGGACTGGTGAGAGCAGAGATATGCCAGGGAAAGATGATTGTGAGGTAGCCATTATTGCCAGCTTCTGCAATATGAATGTGATGAAGATGGAGGCAGCTGTAAGGCTGGACAGGACCGACTGAATTAGATAATGAAAAGGAGGGTGGGCTCAAAAGAGATGACAGTGTGGATAAATGAAACAGCAAAAGAAACTCTGAGCTGAAAAGAGATATTTGACCCTCTTCATCTGAGGAACATTTCCACTGAGTTCTTTTCTCCCAGGTGGACCGTGCTCTGTAACCAATATCTGAACTTCTGATGGAGGCGAGGTGAGGCGAGGCGAGAGGCAAGGCGAGGTGATAGGCGAGGCAGAGGAGAGACTTTTTAAACTTTATTAAGCATATGAAGACTTGGACTCAGTAGAGCCCTGGAGGTATTCACTGCGTGTGTATACCAGGCTTACGGAGCCTGTTTGCCAGAGAGTTGTGCTGACATGGCAGCAAAGCTTCTATAGCAAAAGTGAACCGCATTAGAAAATATAGTGGCAGTAGTTTAGGACTTTAGTATTCAAATGGACAAGCTGGCCCACTAACTTCAGCAGATAGCTCAGCCATTTAATTGGATACAGAATTTGGTCTGTAAGCTTGTGAATGAAGTAAAATAGAAACAGGGACAAGGTGAGCTTACAGAGACCAGTGAAAGGATAGGGGGTGATCAATTGTAATGTTTTAATCATGAATCGACAGTCCATGTTTTTCTTCTGCCTTGGAGCACTGTAATCCTATCTTATCCATAAAAAGAACTAAATTTTATGCAATAGCCTACGTATCAGGCAATATAAAGTACTTTGAGAACATGTAGAGATGATGATTTAATTTTGGCTTACAGAAATGCACATCACCCTCTCAGTCAACAATAGAATTTCCAGCAGAGGTCCTTTGCCACACAGGTATATCCACATACAGCCTCATTTATTTTGCATAATGGAAGATGATCAAAGAAAAAAGTGTTATATCTTCAGGCAGGAGCCGTGTAATCTCATTTACAGTGCTAATCTTTCATATTTATTTTGATGCTCACTTGCTGAACTTGCCTCCTGCCACATATTATGTTCAAGATTAAGTTTATTTTCAGAAAACTGACATGCCCTCCATTGTAACTGTTGATAAAATTATGACAACTTTTTAGCTACTTTTTAAGTAAAATCTTACAACTTCACACCCCTTGACTCTTTTAATTGAAAGAAATTATTATCAAGGATAAAAAATTATAAATAAGCTTTACCTCTTTTATTTTTATCATCTTCTCTGTGCTTGCTAACTGGTTGGAGAAATACATTCAAAGAAAAAAAAACCTGATAGGCTCAATAAATTCGATTGTTCCAGATTTTTGCTATTACTCCTTTGAATTACTTAGCTGGTATCATATAACATATATAGACACACAACATTTTCAAGCTGCCTTGCATAAAGTTTCTCTAGACGAGCCAACATTAAATCAAGATTCTGTAGCTAAACTCAAACCTTCATAAACTCCAAGGCTTTTGTTTTAACCCCAGCACTAGTATCTGCACAGTAGAGTAGTATTTACAATGATATGCAGCCATCTTTGTTCTCAATAGATACACAAGGAACTATACAAAGTTACTGGGAAAAAAGGATTTTGTTAGGACACCTGTGCTACTCAATGAATAAATGTTAAAATGAAATGCATGTTAGTTTTATATATATATAAATATATATGCACCCAATATATGTATTTGTTTTTCCGCTATGTGGTACTCCAAGATGATGCATTCACTGACATCTTCAAAGTATAACTATAATTCAATATTCTGTTATTATCTTTTTTTTAAAAAAAAAAAAACCTGCAAACTCCAGTGCCAGCTATACAATACCAGCCAATGGCCCATTAAAGCAACTTTTCTGGTTCATATAATTTCTGCTTTTGCAAGGCTAGTGGTAATCTTCGCTTACATAAAAAGAAAATAGGCAGTAAATCACATTAATACCCTATGCATTTTTTCCTTTAGAAACACTTGTATCTATCATCCCAGTCAACTGCCTTGTAGCATCTTGTTGAAAAAAAACCTTCCAAGTATCTCCTGAACGTACAAGGAACTACAGGTTAACATCTTGGTTTCTATTGCTTGGTGATAAAAGTGCCTTCTTTTAAAGAACAGTACTTTATTCGGCTGTTTGATGACAGTGAAAAGAGACACTTGCTTTGTTCAATGCTGTCTTGTGAAAAGAGCGTTTCCTTCGACCATTTTTACAGATGCTATTTGATCAACCTATCAATCCATCTTTGAGAGACGAGCAAAACTAAAATTACAGTTGATATAATTTCATATTTAGGTGGAGTTTGAGTGACTTTAGTCATTAGCATACGTAGGGGTATGAAAAGTGATATGTATTTTTGAGTTAATGAAGCAAAGTTCAGCTTTTGACTACCATCTGGATCATTCCTATGGTTTAGTTCCATTAGCTGCATTGTTTGTTTATTGTTTTTAACTGATTTTACACTTGCTCAACAAACAGGAGAAAATAATTTCTTTTTCTTTCTTTCAGCTTCTGTTACAGTCTCATGGGGCAAAGTAGCTGCTGTTATTTGGAGCAGTAGCCTCTCTAGGTACAATAATATATGGTTAATTTATAAGGTTGCTGCCCACGTAGCCCATGATTTCACAATCCTGTACATTTGACTTCATTGGGAAGAGTGATGCCTTGTTAGTTTCTAATTAGAAAAGCTCTTGACATGTTGTGTCACACACTGCCCTAGATATTCATGGAATTCTTTGACCTTCAAAAAGCCGTAATTATTCAAAATATTTTGCTGTGTATCTTCAACAATTGCTTTTTGTCTGTGACTAGGAAGCAAGAAATAGGTGTTCTCCCCACAGCTAGATAAAATCACTACAGCATTACAAAAAGGAGACTTCCAAGTGTTTCAGAAATTTGGGACATCAATTAAGTTACATTTCTTAAGCTTTCCTTTTTTAGTCACTGGTTTAATGCACATACATTTTCCCTCCTTTTATCAGTGTTTAGTTGTGCTAAGGAAAATGTTAATATTGATCTCTCTCTTAAAAATGCTTAATGAACATTTATGCTGTTAGGTATAGAAATGCATACGTGAAGTCAGATAACTTTTTCTTCAGAATTACGGAAATACTTTCCCGTGATCTTTTAAAAGGAAACAGTGGGGCAATTAAAAAATAACAAACTGAAAACAGTATCTAAACAGATGGACTACACCTCAAGGAAATGTTTCCACTATGTGTTTAAAAGAAATACAGGTAAGTAAGATCAAATATTTAAGTGTTAATTAATTCTAGGATTGCAGCTGTTGAAACTATAATTGCATATTAATAACTCCAAGTGACTTTAAAGATGATGAAAGAATAATTCCTGTGATAAAGGGATATTCCTTCTGGGATCATGAAGGGTTTTTTCTTTTTTTTTTTGCTTTGGAATAAAATTCAGCATGTGTCACACTACTTTTCTAAGAGTTTGGTCATCAGATTAACCAGATTCTGAAGTTGATGAGCTGGGATTTTTTTTTGTTTTTAAGAAACCTATTTTCAGCAGCAAATAAATCCTTGGTGAAAAATTTGAAGTACAAAATGAAATATCTGTGTATGAAATGAAACGGATGAGTGGGCTAGCTGTTTGGATGTTGATTTTAAATTGTTTACTTTACAATCATATTTATTGAATTTTAAAAACATTTTAAACTACAGTTGAATTTTTAATGGGTGATAGCAACTCAGCTTGGACTAATGAGATTTGCTTAGTAGGAAAATATGAGTTTTCCATCACAAAAAATTTCAGACCTTTTGTCAAAATTTCACTAACTTGCTCTAATAATTTGTTTCTCCAATTAGTTCATTTAAAAAAAAATAGAAAAATAATAAAAAAAAAGATTTTCCCATTTTTATTTTTTCCCTAAGAGACTTGATAATTGTTTATTTCCCTGAAAAAAAATCTTGTTAGTATCAGATTTTGCAATAGTGATAAAATAAATCCAATGTTTTGGACTTCAGATCATATCCTCAAAACTGCCCGAAATTAGAACTATTTCATCACGCACGGACACTGCACTGTTTTTATACTCACTATTCAAGAGTTGAACAAAATGACCATGCTGACATGAGCAAATTTTATGGTGTCTTTGGGGCCAATTTGTAAAGAAAAGTAAAAGGTGCATAATACTCTTTTATATAAGAGTACATTGACAAAAACATAGGACCTCTGAATTTAAAACTGAAAAATTTAAGTAACTTTCTTGTATTGCTGTGTTTCAGGTATGAAAATCTTTTTAAATTCAAACGAAGAATATTTTAAAATATAAAAAGATGAAAGCCTGTTAGTAACTTTCTTTTAATGATAAAATACATTTACATATATAAAGGATTGAATGATAAGGAAATTTGTAGTTCCATTGTGTCAGTGATTCACAGTAGTAATAAGAGGTAATACCATACCTAATTTAATTAAACTAATGTTGTTATCTTAATTTATCTGGCTATTGCAATTTAATCACTGTTAAATGAGAATCATAATTTAATTAAAATTGAGACTAATTAATAGTTTCAGTTGTTTCCACGAAAGATGTTGTTTTTCAGGGAAAAAGGACAAAACCCTTTGAGGTAAAGACACCATTTACAACATTACTTTAGGAACATTTCCTTCAAATTAAAGCATTTGCAATGATGCCTTGGGGTTTTTCTCACATATTGCTGGGGTTTTAGTTTGACTGTATGGTTTCACTCATGATCCTTCTTGTTAGGCCTTTCCCAGGATTTGTGAAGCTGTGTTTTTAGACAAACAGGTTATAACAAGGATGCTGTAGAAGGCAAGACAAGATAGATGTCCAGAGGACTTCGAAAAATACTCTAGAGGGGCATATCCAGGAGAGGGCACAGGGGTGAGACGGACTCTGGATGTGTTGAGGGTGGAAGAATTGATGAATGTTATAAAGGTTGTCTGATAAAGGGGGCTTGGCACACGATTTTGATTCTGGAAACTTCATTAAGGAACCTGCACTTTCTTTTACCTCTGTTAATACTATTTGGAAGTTTTCTTCCTCTCCTTCAAGGCATCAGCAATACTATGAAAATACATTGTTACGTTACAATGCACACAGAGACAGAGGAAGAACCAGCAATGTTGGTCATTGAATTTACTCTCAGGGAATCTTCCCACTCCATTTCACATTTCTTAAGTGTTCAACAAGTCACACTGTGCAGCTGCTAGACAAAGGATTAGACTTTGTACACTGCAGAAATTTTCGTCAAGGCCATGAGAGAGAGCAGAGGAGTGTGCTGGTTTGGGTTCCAAAAGAGGGATATCTTGAATCCCGGTATATT
>VXBA01003078.1:304115-404468 GCA_013399895.1 Serilophus lunatus | reverse complement strand
GGGGGGGGGGGGGGGGGAAGGTGCTTCACTGGAATTGGGGAACTAGCTGGGTTACTACAGAACTGACCCAGAATTTTATTTTATTAGAAATTCCTCAGGATAGGTATTGGAGGACAGGAGAAAAGGAGAGGAGTAAGATGAAAAGTCAGTCTTTGCCAACCTTTCTTTGTGAGATATGTAACATTTCACTATGAGAGAAAATAAGTTAAAAGAAAAGTGTATCTGAAGAGCACGTTTTTTAAAAAATTATACTTTAAAATCTCCCATTTAAAAGTACCCATGGTTATTCTTTTGTAAGGTAACATTAAAAGATGTTTTGCATTAAAAAAAATTAAAAATGTGTTACTGTTGAAAAACGAAAGCAGAAACAACTGAAGAGAATATTTAGAACTTGTCAGTTAACATTCTCTAAGCATTCTTGAAATCTCTATCTCAAAACAGCTAAAAATTTTTAGTAAGTCTGAATAACTACCAGTCTTTTCCTTGGTGTTTCCTTGATTCAGATAGAATAATATAGATGTATAAGAAAATGAGGTTTTTATCCTTCACTGATGAAATTGATACTTGCCTGTTGAAAACTCCAGTAGCTTGTTGCAAAATCCATTTTCACCTTTTACTGTCTCATTTTGTGTTTAGTGGGAGTTTTTTAAAAAACTATTCAGTTATTCAGATAAAATGAAAGTATTCATTTGCTATTTTGCAGGTGAACTTTTAACTCTTTGAACCGCATATCCTTGTCCTGTATGACCAATGTCTGTGATGTACCACTGAACCTAGAGTCTTAAGCAAATAGTCATAAAACGTTCTAACAGAAATTTGGCCTGAATGTTATAAGAAGTATATGAGCTACTCTTCAACATCCAGACTTTTTAAGGATTTTGTAATCTCTTCGATTCCTACTCAGCTGGTTATGAGGCATGAAGAGGAGATTTTCCATCATTTGCAGTAGGATTGTGTTTCCTATCTGCAAATATTTTGGAGCTTCTTATTTCTGTAGAAGACATGAAGGTGCAATTTCACTGTCTGAGTAAGTTAGTCACCATCACAAACTTTTCTGAATTATTACAAAGGTTGATGATTTCTTTTTTATTCTAGCTATTTGATGTACTTTATATGTTGTACTTTATATGCACACAGCCATATGCAGAGTGTATCAAAGGATGTAATGAAATATTTCCTTACTCCATATTATTTATTTTTTTAAAAGCATAACTTTACATTACTTAGTGTATAGGAAGATTTTCTGCTTCATTAAAACTGGTTGATAAGGGGATTATGATTTTCTTGCACAAGTTTTCCCATGAACTAAAAAATAATTTATTACAGCACTTTCTTCCTCTTAAAAGGAGAAAAGATATATTTGTGTATCAACAGAAAATATTTCAGTCATTATGAAATAACAAAAATTAATTTCAAAAAAACTGTTTCCTTTTCAGAAAGTGTCAAAACACTTCACAGACAATTTTCAAAATTCAGTCACTTCTACAGCAGCTATTTTGCTATTGAAACATAATTAATTTTGGATCTCCGAGAGCTGCTTTTGCAAGTTGATTATCTATCTGTTTTAAACACCATGTCAAAGCATAGTCCCCATGTATCTGATAAAGGCTTTTATTTATCTAAATCAGATTTTAACTGCTTTCACCCAAACCGAATTTCATGATTCTGGTTGTTCCCCCTCTAAAAAAACTAAAAATAAACTAAATATACAATTTTTCTCTTAGCTCTTCCACTGTTGTGGACGAGCACTTCAAATCTGCTGGCAAGAGCTTAATTTCATGGACTTTTAAATGCAGAGTATTTTTTCAGGGACTTTTATAGCAAGGGAACATTGAACTTTAAGAATATAAATATTTGTATATATGCATACAGAGATACATATGTAATTTGCAGTCCATGTAAAGCACGTGTATCAATATATTAAGGAAAGCCTAACAGAACATCCAAAGCACATCATGCACTTCATATAAAATTATCTAAGGACTCTTCTACTTTGGCACCTTAGTACTCCTACCCTAGAGGATCCATTATTGCAGTAATAAAATTACAATGAAATAAAAAAGTTTAAGTACTGATGTGATTTAATACTATTCATGACATGTGCAATAATGGAGCACAAAAGCCTTTAATCAGTTAAGTTTAACCTATAAAATTTCCTCTTTTCTTAAATAAAGAGAGGAGAGAACATTGAGGGTTAAAAGGAAAATAAAATAAAAAAGAGGATACAGCCAGTGGGAGAAAAAAAAATTAGCAAGGGCAAGGAATATAGTAAAATAGATTGACAAGTGCCTGTAAAACTGCTGCCTACACAGTACATTGCAAATTAAAAGTCATGGTCTATAGACAAAGCATTTGCAAGAGCTGAGTTTTCAAAAGGATTTAGTCCAAGGCTTTAAGGGGCCATTTTGTCACTTTATGGAACAAGAAAAGGAAAGGAAAAAAATAGTCTGCAAGGAATCACAAGTGAAAGTCACTAAAATATGCAAAAGTCAAAACTGCAGTGGGGCAGAAGCTCGTCAAGCAGTGTAGTGGTGAGCATTGCAGAAAAAAAATGTTAGCATTTAAAGTGCAAAATGAAGGACAAAATGGCTCAGACAAGCTAGCTGACGCACCATAAATACATCATGGATTAGATCATGTTATTTATGCAAATACAACAATACAAGGCAATTCTGCAGTAACATGCTCGTACTTCCAGAGACTATTGAAAGGCAAACATCACGGTGTTCCTTAAGTGTTCCTTAAGAGTTAAACTGTAAAGTTCTAAACAGAGATTTATGATTGAGAATACATGATTTTGAGTGTTAAGAAGATGTGGATTTTGTTGGGTTGATCTTAGCTGGACGCCAGGTGCTCACCAGGTGCTCCAGCACTCCACACCATGGCAGAAGGGGGAGGGAAGAAAAGAAGATAGAAAAAAAAATCATGAATTAAGAGAAAAGTAGCTTAATAAAGCAAAGGTTTATGCAGAAGAAACTGAAAAAATAAAATTCATTCTTTACTTCCTATCAGTAGGCACTTCCTGAGTAGGGCTTCAGTACAAGTAACAGTTGCTCTGGAAGAAAAGCAATGCAACAATGACTGTCCCTCCTCTTTGTCCATTCTTTTAGCTTTTATTGCTGAGCAAATATTGTACGGAATACCCTCTGATAGATTTGTGTCAACTGTCTTGGCTAAGTCCCCTCCCAAGTTCTTGTGCACCTCCAGCCTACTTGTGCAGGGGAACATTGGAGAGAGAGTGCTGATGCTGTGCCAGTGTTGCTCAGCTGTAGCTAGAGCACTGCTGTGTTATTAACACTTTCTAGCTACCAATACTAAACAGAGCACTGTGAGGGCTGCTATGTGAAAAATTAACTCTATCTCAGCCAGATCCAATATGGGGTTCAAAAGTGTATCAGTAAAATTTATCATGTCTGGAATAAATGCCAGTATCTGGGGTCAGGTTACACAGAATGGCCTGTATCCACAGTATTAAAACATTTCTTGGAGCACAGTATTTGGATGCAAATCCTTACTGCACATTACTCATGAGTTTAGGACCTCTTCAAAAGGATATTTGTTAGCCTGGCCAAAACTATTTCATAGACTGCTCTTACATTTCACAAATATCAGAGATATGGAGAGCGTATTCCTGTCAGGCTTTTAAATTATGCACCTATTCTTTCAAAATATTTCAGATGGCTCAAAACAAAGATGAAAATAGAGTAAAGATGAAAACCATTTTTTGTTTTCCTATAATTGTTTGAAAAGGGAAGGTCCGCACCTTTGGCTCTTCTATGGCTCCCTCAAGAATTCAGCTATTAATACAATCGTTGCAAATAAAGTTTAGTTATTCTCTTACTGTCATAACCTCTCAACCCATCTTGAAATTGTCCCAGTGCTCCCACTGTATGATATACCAAAATTCCTTTTATAGTTTCTGGGCTCCATCATCTATTTTCTTTTTCTCTATCCTTATCAAGTCAATGTTCCTTAGATTGAATTTCCTTTAGATTGAATTTCCAAGCCTCTGCAGTCATCAGTTCTTTATTAGCCTCCCTTGCAGTACTATTCTACATAAGCCTTGAATCCATGTCTTATTAGGAACCACAAAGATTCAAAAAATCACCCAATATTATAGCTATACTGTTATGCCAGAGGTTTCATAGCTCACCAAAAGCTTGTCTTTGATCACTGAGTTACCATAAGCCTTATTTATGTTGTCTTTACTTTCAGGCTCAGTAAGAATGGAGTGAAATTCTAATGATGACTCAAGCAATGGTACCCATTACCAGAGTTTCTTCCTATTGCAAATGCAGAGGGATGAGAATTGATTTAGTGATATCTGTTTACCATCATTTTTGCATAAGGAAAAAAAAAAAGACCTGAAATAGGAAAAATCAACAGAAATCAAATACGTCAGACATTTACAATGGAGTAAGTCAAGAGAAACTTCAGAGGTAGTTTGGGTTGCATTAGAAGAATATCTCTTTTGTAGAACTGTAGAAAAAAAAACAACTTGCAAGGCTTTGAACATTATTTGAGTATTTTGTCAAAAGGTGCAGCAATGCCACATAAAATAAACTCACTCAGCACATTTAAAGAGTACATTATCAAGGTAATGTAAGTACCTTCTCTACCTTAAAATATCACATCATGTTTTAGTTGAGCCATTATCATTGATAAGCAGATTTTTAATCAAGGATATCAGGCATAGTTAATTATGTGCATGGGTTGTGTTTTAAATTAGATTTTATTAGCTGTGCTCATCACCTTCCAGCACACAAACCAGGTGTGGCATCACAGTTCTTTCTTTAACTACTGCTTGCAGAGATTACAGCCAGAACTAGACTTAATCTAATTAGCAAATAGTGTCCTCAGTGAAAAGTGAGAAACTGCTGACAGTTGCAATGACTGCTTCTAGTGCTCTTCAGTTAAGAGATTCTCTAATTATAGAGCTTGACATCCTCCATGGTACAACGATAGCCTGAAGATACACTGCAAAAAAAAAAAAAAGGTAGTAGATTATACATGTAAACCAGGTCTGTTAAAAAAGTGAACCATCATTCACTCTGCTGGAAAAGAAAATGTTACAAAATTTGAAACAACCGTAGCTGCCAATGTGGGATAATAAAATACCTTTTTTAAAGTAGGAAAATTAATTGCATTACTTGACGGAGATTAACATCTATGAAATATCTATATTATAACAAATCAAATACAATATACTTTCATGAAGCTACAAGTGCATTTGCTTTGCTGGCCAGAAATATTTGTTCTCAGTATGGCATACTAAATGCCGATTTTCAGATGCTGAAATAGAGTAAAAGATTTAGAATGTTTTTTTGTTTTTGTTTTTTAGGCCTCACAACTTTTTTAAAGTCATGAAAATCTGTGAAATAGTATTGGTTACTTTGATCTTTATGAGAAATCCTCCATGTTTAAGTTGTTCCTGCATATGGCCTTTATAAAAAGCTCATCCAGGCTCATTGTGTGGCCCAGACTACCAACTGTATTTTGTGTTTATCAAGCACTCTTTGCAATTTAGGATTTGTCCAAGATACTTCACTTTTTTTCCCCAGCATTCTTCCAGATTGCATGTATTTTATGTTTCATATTTAGCTGTGACTTTTTCTATAATGAAGAAATTCAACTTTAAGGAGTATTCCATTGTTGTGATGTATTTCACTGTTTCTTCACCCAAAACTTTACGGTTTGGCATACTTTTTGCCAAAAACATAAAGCATATGTAACATGCAGAACAACCTGAAGAGTAGAGAAAGTTCCAGGAAAAACATATTTTCAAGAAATGTAATGGCCTCATGCTGGGGAAGAACAAGTGAATAGATCCTCAGACAAGAACAAGGTAACATGAAAACTATTGAAGTCTGTTGAGTGTTTTTTTTTTCCCTGAATAAAATTAAAAAACTGAGAAAAGGAAGATCAATGTCTCCCCATTGCCTTATGAAGTTTTATCAGACTGATACTGCTGTACTGTGGTCACTATTACACAGTGAGAGAGATGAAACAATATTTGAGAAGTATGACACATACTGCAGAGCATGAAGGGTAACAATAGAAATGCTTATATTATCATAAAATGAATACAAATACCTCTGGGTAGATAGGAAAAAAATGTTAATGAGTCTAAAGCATACATATATATATGCCCTTCTTGGAACTCATTACCATAGTTTAGATGTTTTAGGGGCGTATCTATCCTCAAGTGATCCAGAGAATAACACAGAATTATTACCTAATCAAAATGCAAAATTCACTGGTGTATGATGTAATTAAGTAATGAACTTTGAATGTGTTCATTAAAATGGAATCAAAAATAAATGAGAATTTAGGGTCAAGGTCCTTCAACAGCTAACTTTAAAGTCCAATGCAGTCCAGATGCAGTTATTTGTTTAGCAATTTAATGAAAACTTGTCATGTCTGAAAAGGTTAATCAGTTCTTTTTATTGGACTAAATCTGCATGAAAAAAATGTCAGGTTTGGACAATGTTATGAGATACACACAGCACTCTGGCCAGTGTCTCTTCTAAAAGCCTATGAAAGTACGAATGTGTCACAGTTCAGTTAAGACATCAGTTTGAATAAAACAGATAGAGAAAATATAATTTCCTTTCTAAGGAATGTTGTAATGATCAGTAGAAAGATAGCATGCTTTCTGTCATGATTTACACAGGTTTGATGAACTCTTACCTGAGCTTACTTGAAGTTACCTAATAGTGAAATTTCAGGCATCTCATGAGTAATTACATGAGTCATTTTCTCATGTGTAGGCAGGGTTTATGGTCTTGTGCATAATTACAGGTAATTAAGTAATGTATTATAAATGTACCTTGGTTAGTAGCCCTATATATATAGGGAAAATATGCATTTTTGTGGAGTTACGGTGTTATAATTTATTCCATCTAGCTATCTAGCTATCTTCAAGTAAAGAAAGAAGTAGTTATAAAACTGCTAGAGAAATGTATGAGGCCTAATAGGTCTCTCTTACATAGATCTCCATTTGCAGTTCCTGTGATCCCACATGATCCTACATGACAACTTGAGTGTATTGACTGAAAATCAGAGTCATCTTGTGTGGCTTCCAGACTGAAAAGTACCTGCATTCAGCAGCACAAAACAGGAATAAATCATGTGCAACATGTAGGCCCATTCAAATTACCAGAAAAAAAAAATGTTGATGTTACTTTCACTTTATAAATTTAGCATATTTTCATAGACATATATTGGCAGTGCTTGTCTGTGGGCAACCAAGGTCTACATGAAAAAGAGCATGATCATTGAAGGTCAGTTTTGAAGTGTTGAAGGAGGAGGCAAGAAGAAAGATTACCTTGTGCATAAATATTTGGCTAAGCACATTTAAATTGAGACTGCTAAATTCAAATTGTGAAATCAATCTCTCAA
The DNA here is from genome assembly GCA_013399895.1 of Serilophus lunatus. Taxonomy (NCBI): domain Eukaryota; kingdom Metazoa; phylum Chordata; class Aves; order Passeriformes; family Eurylaimidae; genus Serilophus; species Serilophus lunatus. The sequence continues at coordinate 397,067 of VXBA01003078.1, read as the reverse complement.
GGCAACAAAAGAAAAAAAAAACAGGGGAAGGAAGAAGAACTCCTTACAAGCATTTTTCTCTAGTTTGCTTCTTCCTAGCCTGTTGGCACATAGACCAGATTTCCAGTACATTAGCATTTACATGGAAAAGTCCTCTAGGAAAAGCAATCTTTTGGAAGTTTACAACAGGTGTAGAGATCCTCATCTCTTTTAACTATCCCGTTGCCTCTGCAAATAAGGTTTCAGGATTCTATGAATACCGTTTTCAATATTATTGTACACGAATTGCATTGAAATGATTAGGAAAGAGTTGCACCTCAAGGCTAGTGTGATGGTTTTGAGAGGAAGATAGAAAAATAACTTCTTTTCCTTTTCTCGGACCAGCGAGGGGGTGGGGCTGAGCCCCGAGCCACGGGCTGGAGGTGATCAGTCCTGGTCAGTACCTTGCTGCATTTGTTCCCGGGGGAGGGTGAGTTTTTGGGGCAGACATGCTCTGCCTGACATCTGATGGGGCAGAGGAGCAAAGAGCCCCATTCCAACACCAGAAGATTGCAAAGAAAGTCGTGTCCCCTCCCTGGGCTTAAGGAACTGCTCCGCTGGAGAGGCGCATGGGAAAAAGGACCTGCAAAGCAGACTGCTTCCTCTTTGGGTGCGTGGCGAGGGACACAGAGCTACCCTGCAGTGCTGCCCACCGGCACCCAGCACGATCCCGCCGCTTCCGGCTTCCTCTGCGATCTCCTGAGCTCGCTGGCCACTCTCTTTCAGCTGTTGAGATCCTTAAGATACCCCCGCAGACATCGCAGACACCTGGAGGCCACTGCAGACCCCCCCACCAAAGATCTGGGTTCGTGTGCTGCCATCTCTGAGTTTTTCCCATGTTCCCAGGGGGTCCCCCGTCCCTCTTGGTCCCTTGACTGAGTGTCACAGCCCATCTCTACTGCGGGAAGCACCCGCCATTCTCTTCGCCGGTGTTTCTTGCCACCCCGCACTACGTTCTCACCAACTGGAGTCACTGCACCTCCTGAGCTCCCGAGCGCCCCCGACTGCCCGGAGGAGTCACTGCAGCTCCTGCGCCCCCAGCACACGGCAGAGGGCGTAAGGGACAACTGTATTTCCAAAGACATTGATTATTGTTTTTGTGGGTTTTTCTTTGGTTCATTACTTCAGTAACAAGTCATATCAGTTCATTCGTATCCACATCCACACATCCATCCATATTTATACCCATCTCATATATTTAATAATTTGCGGTCTTTCCTATACGTCTTTCATTTGTTTGATAACATTTCTTATTGTCCTTTAACCCAGGATAGCTAGGTGCAGCTGGTGACATTCACAGCAGATTTCAGGAAATCTAAGGTTATAGCAGGAATATGTTATGGACTGGCAGTTAATCTCATGATACGAAGGCTATGACACTATTTGTACCAGTTCAGCTCTCTATTCAGTAAATGAGGACCAGTCTACTGTCCATTCTGTCACCTTCCAAGACTCCTTGGTCAAGGGTAAAGAAGAAAGAGAAAATAATCTGTATATACCCCATGCTTTCTCTTTCATGTTTCCTGTTATATGTGCTTACTTCAAATAACTCTCTATGAGAGTAATGGAAACTGAGGTTCATATTCTCTTTTATGGGCACATAGATTAACATTTCTTGAACATGTAGACTTTTAAAACTTCAGAAGGGAAATTAGAATTGATGTTTACAACAACTCTGTTAAGTGTAGTTTATACTCTTAGATAGAAGTCCCAAAGTCCAAATTATGAAGCAACCTTCCTTTTAACAGATACAGGATCACAGAATCATATTATAGTAGTGTGTTACATGTTTTTGTTGTTGATGTGTCTTTATTTACATAAATTTCTATTTAAATTTTTAAAACCCCAACATTTTAAAAAAGTGGACTCGAAGGCATACAAGGGTAAGTTTGCTGATGATACTAAATTGGGAGGAGCTTTCGATTCCCTCAAAGGCAGGGAGGCTCTGCAGAGAGATCTCAACAAATTGGAGGACTAGGCAATCACCAACCATATGGAATTTAACAAAGGCAGGTGCCAGATTTCTGCATGCAGGATGGGGCAACCCTGGAGTGCGTACAGACTCCGGACTGAGATGCTGGAGACTAGTGCCATGGAAAGGCACCTGGGTGTCCTGGTCAATGGCAAGTTGAATATGAGTCAGCAGAATCCTGGCAGCCAGGAGGGCCAACTGTGTCCTGGAGGTCATCAAACAAAGCATCAACAGTCAGTTGAAGGAGGTGATTGTCCCGCTTTGCTCTGCACTGGGGAGGCCTCACTTTGAATATTGTGAGCAGGTTTGGGCACTAGAATATAAGAAGGATATAAAGTTAGTAAAAATCATCCAAAGGAGGTCATGAAAATGATGAAAAGGCCTTGAGGGGAAGCTATAGAAGGAGTACTGACATCACTTGGCTTTTTTCAGCCTGAAGAAGAGGAGTCTGATGGAAGACCTCATCGCAGTCTACATGAGCAAGTCATCATGAGGGAAAAGAGAAAGGACAGGTGCTAATCTCTTCATTCTATCACCAGTGGTGGACATTTATGTTGTATATTAGGAAAAGATTCTTCACCCAGAGTGTGATTGGGTCCTGGAACAGGCTCCCCAAGGAAGTGGTCATGACACCAAGCCTGCCAGCATTTAAGAAACATTTGGACAATGCTCTCAGGCACAGGAAGCACGTGGGGCTATCTGTGCAGGGTAAGGAGTTAGACTTGATGATCCCTGTGGGTCCCTCCCAACTCAGGGTATTCTATGATTATCAACTGTTCCTCTCCTTCTCACTCCTAGTGCTGTTTTCCATCTTGCTCACCAACTAAATTATTTAGGATCTGTTTTGTTTTCCTAATATATGCATTTATCACAATGACATTTTCTATTGTCAACTGAGACCAAAAGATGTTATTGCAGCACAGATATTTCACTGTAATCACAAATAACAGCAAGTTAATATTTTTCTATATTCTAAGACTTACTGAGAAAGAGATATTGTGCATGAAAATGAATAACTCTGAGTATAGAGCAATTTATTAGAACATTCCTATTTTTGTTGGAAAGAAATTAATGCAATTTGTTTTCAGATCTAATCCATTAATTTACAATATAACTATTTTAAAGAGAAAAGCTGTGGTTATAGCAGCAAACAGCAAGGCTAGGAGATCTGGGAAATATTATTACTTATTGTGACTCCTCAATCACTTAATTTTGAAGATTTCTGTGATGATTTCTCTGACAGCAACCGTACCCTTATGCACGAAGTGTTTTAACCTTTAGTAGAGATTGGGTAAAAATATTATTTCTATTTTAAACTGAAGAATTAAGACATAGCGTGAATGAATCTAGCCTTTATCTAGTATGTATGGGTACTTTCATAAAGAAATTAACTTTTCAGAAGCACTGTATGATCAAAATGGATTGTTAAAATTCATTTCAAGCTGAAGTATGCTTTTTAATCCAACCATGAATCAGGCTCTTGATTTGATATAAGCCAATAATGAACACAGAGTTGCTGCTGGATACATTTTAAATCTTACAGAACATAAGTGCTAGGAAAGAAAGAACAGTTCTATCACATAAGCCTTTGTTAATCCTGTTTTATTAAAAACCTGTGCCATTCATCGACTGAGAAAACAAAACAGCCAGAAGTGATCAACCATTAAACTCTGGATGGACCAGACTCTCAGTTCTTTGACCTTCTGCATCCCTTAGTACATGTTTCAAATGTAGTTGTGAAAGGAACGAGAGAAAAAGTTTTACTCTTTAAGACATGCTTTTGTATGAGGAATCTTAATCACCTTGACCTACTTGTTATGTTAACTTGAAAAATAAGCCACAAAAATGTTACTTCCTCTCATATTAGGATTTTAGTAACAGGCTTTTATTAACAGAATAAAACCCACCCAACTTTGGGCTATCTATAGACAAGTTAAACCCTCAGCAAAACTAGTGTGGGCTTAAATGTCACTTTTACAATAAAATGTTAAACTCAGTGTTCTAGTTGAATGCATTGTGTGGGAGCTAGGATGCTGTTGTACAATATTTTGGGAGAGGAAAAAAGGGTCACTTAGACTTATGAGCGGACTTGTGCAATTTTTTTTGCATTCAATATCAATAGAAACATTTTACAGAACTGAACCACTAAAAACCCTAAAATAAAGTTGCCTGTCAGATTAGATTTCAGTTAGATGAAATTTGATTAGTATACATTAATTTTTCTGGGCTTGACTTTTTCCTGTCATACCAGGGTTCTTGGGGAAATTTTCAAGCATGAAGTTAACATTTTTGTATTTTTTGAATCAAAGAGTCTTATGAACAAAAGAAATTCCCATTGTTTTCATAACCCTCATATGGCAAAACAATGTGATTAAAGAATGTATAAGGTACATAGAATAACAGAATCACACACTTGGTTATAAAAAAACATATCTGGCTTTTTTGCCATTTGGAAGTACCCTGCAGTACAAGAATGTCAGTTTCTTCATGCAATTTATTTTCCTCTCTTACAATTTTGCAAGTTTATTAGAAAGTCACACAGGTCTTCTATTGGCAAAGACCATGGTATCCAAACAGCTAAATCCTTGAAATAATTTTATGCAGTTAACTGAAGGGAAACATTTTCTTCTATGTCAAAGGCAGTCACCTCTTACTGTTTTATCCAACACAATTTTCAATTATTTGTTCCCTCACTTTTGGTGAAAACTTTCATATTGTTATTATATTCACAAATAAAGATTAAAAGATTAGGGTAAACTCTCTATAATGAGAGGCTGGGCTACATAGCCGAATAATAAGAGATGTTGACTGCATCTCCTTTCACCACAGTTCCTTCCTACTTTTAGACAGGTTTTGCAAGGTCACATTTTTTTGCCCCTTTTATGAGATATATTTTTGAAAGTATTACTTCAGTTCTCTCTCTGTGATCTCGTAAATAATAAAAAGTGTTTATACAGCTTTTATGTATCAATTCATCAGCGTACACTAACCAGTAAAGAAGATACATACTTTCTACTAAAATTCCTTTTAAAAACTTATTTTAATGAGAAAAGAATGATTTAATGACTAATTAGGACTGAAAAACCACTTCAATAGGCTTCCCTTATTATTGAAATATTTGTATGCTTCTCCAAGCTTTTTCGGTACCTTCAAAGAAGAAATTCTGTTACAAATAAACTATCAAGTCAATTACATCCAGCAATAGCAATTTTCCTTTTAACAAGTCTCAACTCAATAGTAAAGATTAGTTGACATTGGGATCTCACTAAAATTTTTCAATATTACTTTAGAGGTGGGAGTGGAGGTCATTCTTAAAGAAAGCTCAGTGATTAAAAAAAAAAAAAAAAAGAAACTTCTCAAAGAACTCTGTAATGGCAACTGAAACATGTGCTATTTCATACGTTTAATGGAATTGGAATCATCTCCAAAACCTACAATTCATTTCAAATCACACACTATTCTCCAGTAATGTAGTAACAATTACCTAATTGCTTCATCCAGCTATGTGTTTTCCCTGTCTTTACACATGTTTGCAGCTCTGTATTTTTCAGCCAAGGATACAGAACTGGTGTGACACTGGTATAAAACAGCAGAATCAAGAGCAAAAAGCTATTAGTACTATTCCTATTAAGTAGCAGCTAATGTCCCTTCCCTTCCCTTCCCTTCCCTTCCCTATTTGTTATACTATTCTGTTTTAAAAATTTGCAATATTTAACACATTTTAGACATTTTCTCATGGACATATAGTCTATCCCACATAAATTTACTGTATCAATAGTGAAATCACTTTCAGAATATTCTAAAGATCAAAATCAGCCTTAGAGTTCTAGTTTTAAAATGCAAATGGACCCAGACCAGCTTCCAGTTTTTCCTCCCTAACAGTCTGTGCCAGCATCCTACCTGTAATCTCCCTTCTCCTTTTGCCTCCAACTTAGTTTTATATTCTCCTTTCCAACACTGTTGCAATGTGCTTATCCTCTGGTCTTCCTTTTGACTCCATTCAAATTGTTGATCCCTTTATCTTGTATTGGTTAAACTGGCAAATGAATGCATGCAGGGTAGAAAAATACCTGCCTTCAGTTCAGTGAGCTGAAGGTTGTAGGTCCAAATGGAAGGCACTGTAGAAACGCAATTGCAGAATAATTGTTGAAAGTTCATAGAATAGTTGGGACTGGAAGTGACCTTTAAAGGTTCTGCCCTGTCTCTTTTTCTGTATATCTGTCGTGTTTAACTTATTTTTTGCTGCACTGCAGTAATGTGTTAATCTTGCATGGTTGTTTAGGTTCCTCAGCTTTCATCTGTTTCTTGATTATTTTCATCTTGCTTTTGATGTCATTCTCTTAACCTCCCTGTTTTCTAAGATGTAAACTCAAATTTTTTGAGAATTTTGACTCAAGCTTTCTCCTTCAGGGACACAGATAATTTTTTTCTGAAGGCATACCAAGATATCAATCTGTATTCATTACTGTGTCTTGCTGATGTCATGTATTTGGAGTAGAACTGACTGATTTTTATTATTGGATTTCTTAACATAGTTTAAAATTCTAAGTCTTGTACTCTCAAATATATCCTTTCTGATACATACACTTTTCTTTGGTCTTTAGAAATGACTCTTACATTAATAATAAACATTTTTCTTTGAAGTTGTCAATGAAAAATATTTTTTAGGAAACTGGTTCATTGAGATCTGCTGTTTGTTTTGTAAGAGAATTTGAAACTAGGTTCTATATTAATACAGTCATAATCCAAGGTGGATTTTTTTTAAAGTGCTTTGATATTAATGACCTCAATTACTTCATGAGTAAAAGCTAATAGACCTTTTGGAAAGTGCATGGCTTGCTAAACCAGTTGTACTTATGCTTTATGAAGTCATAAACCAAGCACAAAAGGAGCAGTATTACTGTTCTACTCTTCAGCATCGATCAGGTTTACAGTAGCAGAGAATTCCTCTCCCTGTCAGAATTGTTTTTGTGGTTGTTTCTGTCCTGCTGCCTGGGAAGTCTTCCTATCTTTCTTTTGACCAGTTAAATATACAGCCCATTTCTTGTCCAATGGCCACAATGACATGCTATTACAGCCACACTGTGTTCAACTATGCTGGTTTTTTCCTTACTAGCGGTATACTGAAGAGTGCTATAGTACTTTTCCTTTTCTCACCTTTAATTCTGAGCAATAATGATAACAATAGTAACTGCTAGTAGTACACTATGACCAATCTTGGTGGTTGACAGTATTTTGCTCAAACTTGAATTTGACTAGTAAAAGTTCTACAAAGGAAAAAAAAACCAAAACAACAAAACAAATACTGCCCTTCCCCCCACACAACTGGGTATTCTTCACAATATAACTACTACTCCATGCATGGCTCTTTAATCAACTTCCTTGAAATACGTATTTTTGCACATAATCAAATCCTGTCATCATTTTACTAAAGGATTTGAACAGGAAAACATAGTTAATTCCTTTTAGAGATGAACCCCACTTCCCTCACCCTCCTTCTGGCATTAGTTGTATCTAATTTGAGATTTAGAAGAATATAATTTTATGCGTACATTTTTTAAAGTCAAGGAAAAAACTCCAAAAAAAGCAAGAATGGCCCCCTAATTTGTTTAATCTAAAAAGGAGAAAAGAATAATCAGTGCTTTAGAAGCATGAGTTATTTCACTGCATTAGTTGTCCAACTTGATAAAGTACCAGATATAGGCCCCAATTGTCTGCACTGTGAAGTGAAACATTTTCATTTGTTTAAGGAACGAGTCAACCACAGATTTCCTTTGTGGAGACCAGTTTTCAATGAAAGCTGAGTAATCTGTATTTATCGGCTGTGGTATTCACCTACTTAAGCTTCTTTGGAATATGGAATAAACCATAATCAAGATAAAGCACTAGTTAATTCATCCAGGAGATAGCCATCTCTAAAACCGTTTCTTCACAATCTTTGCTTGCTACATTGACCTTTGTAGAGGATACACTTAATCCTCTTACATAAGCAGGAGTACCAGCTAATATCCTGACAACACAATCTTGTGTTTAAAACTCCTCTTTCCCTGAAGTATATGTATATGCATATGTAAATATGTATGTAAACCATCAATAACTTAGTAAGGTTTCAGTCACTTTGGTGAGAGGGAAGTCTTTACATTTGCAAAGTAAATTTCAGAGCATGGCAGCTCACAACATGAATGCATGTTGAAATTTTCTATAAGTTTTAAAGATAGATTGGTTAAAAGAGCTCTCCCTTTTATGCACAAAGAATCTATCTGAATCTTTATTTTATTATCAGTGCTGTCAAAATCTTTTGGTACTTCAGCTTCTGAGTATCTAACTCGGCCTCATATTCAGAAGATAGAGACTTCCTCTTTTCTAAAACTCAAGCTCTCCTTCTCAGTTTGGGAATTGAAAGTATTAGGAGTGTGAAGTGTCTTCTTCCAAGTTTAGCTGCTTAGAAGCTAAGTATCTAGTTTGAAGCATTCATCCAGCTCACTCTGTAGCTGGCAGGAAGAGATAAGTGTGAGCTAAAGCAGCGATGTGAAAGCTGGAAAAATACAAAATATAATTAGTGGAGCTTTGCGAGTGATATGACGAAGAACCTGTGAGTGTGATAGACAATATGACAGAAAAGAGATTAAGAAGCAAGACATCTTTAGTCCATCAAAAGTCTGTAAAAGTATACTCAAATACTTCACTCAAATACCACTTACTGTTGTAGGTAGCAAGATGTATATAACCAGTAATGTGTGCATATGATCTTTAAAGATAAAGAGTATGAAATGGACATATTTTTTGCTACTAATTGCTACTGTTTGTGTGTGTATGGAAAAAACGATATTAATAAATTAAAAGTATGTTCAGTTTGATAATCAATTGGATAACATATGTGACAATAGAGGTGAATCACTACAGGTAATTTCTCAGAGATGAAAGACGTGGTGTACCCAGGAGGCCTCTTTGCCCCAGGCAGCTGACAGTGGTGGAATAAATCAGCTGGGGACAGCTGAAGAGAGACCAGGGCGAGGATATCCAATTAAAAAAATAATAAAAAAAAAGTCTTAGAAAGCTAGTTCATCCAAAATAGCTGGAAAAATTACTCTTTGCAAGTGGTGATCTCCCACCAATTCCAGATCAAAACTTGTTGACTAGTTTCAATTAGAATATTTACTCTTCGTGAGCCTGAGTACAACCCATTCCAACTGCATTGCAGTGAACCTTGGATACCATGCAGCTGAAGAAACACCTTTAAAACTGAAATCAGCATTTAAGTTTGGCAGATGAACCTCTAATTATCATAATTAGTGCTGCAGGACAGATACCTAGACCCTCAATCATGAGCCATCTACAGATGATGGTAGATATGCAGGAACAAAATGTGCTTTGAAGAAAACTAGAGACTTTTGATATTTTTTGGTCATTCGTGCTACACTACATGGAACTAGCACTGGAGGTGAATTCATTATTCAGTCTTTCAATGATTACTGCAAAAAAATCAAAAGAGAAGACAAAGAATATTATAACTCACTTTCTGCGAACATTAGGCGTTTAATAGATAATACCATATCAGATAGACAATAATTTGACCTTTTATGATAGAATGCTTTCTGACTTTCACAGATTTGTTTAACCAGTGCATTTCCTTAATTACCTTTCAGTTCACTAACATCTCAGTCATCCTAAAGCTGGTACATCTGCTCTTCCCTATGTTACTTGTGAGATGAAGTGGAATAATTTGTTTCGACTAAGACTGCGGAGTAAATGATTTGTTTGGCTTCTAGTGGACTTGAAGGTCAAATCTTAGAATCTCTGAAGAAATTTAAATGAACTGAAAGCAAGAACTTATTATTTGGATACTCAGTGCAATTTCAGGACTTAATAAAAAAAATGGAAATTTCCTATCACTATCAGGATATTTTCTTCAATGTCTGTCTTTAACTTCTAACAAATACAGACTCTACAAGCTCTCAGATGTCAATGAAGAAAGAAAAATATTGTTCAATAGCACAGCAAATCTGAATAGAGTTTGGCGTTCAAAATTAGAGAAAAATCATACAAGCCATATAAGAAAGTGGTTTGTGTACCATCTTTAGTTATGTCCCTTAATTTTAAGCAATAGGCAAGGAATAAAGGTAACAAATAGTACTGTCATATGTCCATTAGTTTTCTTAAAAATTTTCTGTTCTTGAATCAATTCCCTAATGTGTTACTCCTCTTTTAGAAAGATGTATTCTTGTACAATAAGCAGAAATTATTCAGTAGTGAAATATTGGTGAAAGAGGCACTTTCATTGGCATCTAATATATTTAACTGTGGACAGTTCACAAAACAGGCAAGTTCCAGTACATGTCAAGAGTGTCATTCCTGACAGCTTTCTCTGTGGTGTGAAGTTGACATCTCCTTTGAAGCCTGCCAGTAGGGAACAGGGAAATTGAGGGAAACAAACTGAAAAATATTCCTTCAAATAATATGAAAAAAATATGGGTTTGTAAATAGACAAAATAATACTTATTAGTAATATTGATTCATACACTTGTCTTTAGAACAGAACTTGTCTTTAGAAGAGACTGGTGTCTGTCTTACAGATGAGTTTGGTTTGGAAGGAGTTCCTATTCTTTGGCAGCATTCAGGTAAGAGGTGACTAATCTGAATGACCAGCTTTAGATGCATATCTATAGCTACATGATGTCCAGCCCACTCCAAAACACTTACATATAGCATTCATTTTACTCGTATCCATTTTGCTTTCCAGCTATAAAGAGGAAACAATGTGAAATCAATCCTGTTATTTTAGATATTATTTTCATAAACATGAAAGATCACAGAGGCATGATGATGGGCAGCAAATCCTCAATACCTGTCAGAAAAAGAAGCCTCAGGGCTGTGGCAGTGGTAGTCCAGCCTTATGGAATGGGGGTCGTCCAGCACCACGAGTCAGTGGGGAGACTCTCTATGTCACCCCACAAACAAGGGATGTTGCTGAGGAGTTTGATGACCTCACTCAGAGCTGGTAAGGTTACATTCAGCTAGGGTGAAGGGCAAAGGGGAAAATATGTTCAGTATTAATAGGTGTCACCTAAACTTTGATGAACTCCACAAGGTCTGAGAAATCATGCACAAACAGCATCTATTTCTTTACAGAATGTCTTTTGTGTTATGTCGCTAGACTTTTTTTTTTGTTTGTTTTCACTTAATGTAGTGTGAGTGTGGTGACCATTCCCTGCAGGATTGCAGCAGTTTAAAACATAAGTTAAATTTTAAGCCCTGAATGGTTTTGAAGTGTCCTTTCATGTGACAACAGCATGAAACACTAGTGTAGGAAAGCAAAGGAGCTCAAGGTAAGGGCTGATGCCTTTCTAAAACTGGAAACTACAAGAGTTCAGAGCTGAAGGTTGGTTTTTTAATTTCACCAGGGAGCAAGTTCACAACTTTCCAACCTAACACTTCCTACTGCTAGAATTGCCACGTGGGCTTTCTGAGAAGTATCAGAAAGAGAGAGAGGAAGAGAAAAAAATAAAGTTTTTAGTTAGCAGGTAGATGTGCCCTTTGACCTGAGTGGTTACCAAAGGAAACTTGAGGTTGCTCTTGTTAGGAAAAACTGATAATGGGGTTTTTGCTTCTTTACAAAGAATTTCTGAGGACTTATTCTCTGAAAACAGTAGGAAACATACAGTAGAAGCATAGATAAAGAGTTATGAGTAAAGAGACCTTCAGAAAATATTTCCTTCATAAACTGACAGTTACACGGAATGGCTGTTTCAGAGCTGAGAAAGAAAAGTTCAAATATGTTTCTAGAATGTATAACAATCTGAAAATTTCTTAATTATCCTAAGACCCAGCAGAAAATCTGAATCAATCCAAAGGAAAAACAAAGCAAACCAAAAAGACGGAACTATATTCATCTAAAAAAAATTTTTACACAGGAAAAAAAAAAGTGATTCTGTTCTTATAATAATTTATCTTTACATATGTAACTGTAGCACTTATTTGGTTCATTAATTCTATCTTCGTTTTCCCACTATGGTCAAGGCAGGAAGTATGACATTTATACTTTGCTTTACTCTAGGGCGTTCAAGGGTCATTGTATTCTGTGTCATGGGAGCAGGATGGCTTCCGCCCCCTTTTAAGCCAATCAGCCACTTCATGCCATAACCTTACCACACCATAAGCACATAGGCCTAACTTGGTACATCTTTGCCTACATGCTGCACAAGTAATATTTTCTGCACTGCACGTTTTGTATCCCCTCACAGTGACATTCCCTTGCCACATCCCATTAGATAGTGATACCTAGAGCTCCTGCTAAATGCAGAGCAGTTTCATATGAGCCTTCTGACATGCTAGAGATTTGGGGAGCTGGAGCATGTAAGAGATAGACCCAGCCATATTACTGGGTGACATGGGCAATGCACTGCTCGGTGGTTTTCACCTTAGTGAGACTTTCAGGTACTCCAGAGACATCCCAGGAGCAATCTTGTGTGCACATAATATGGACAGTGAAAAGAGCAGGAAACAGGAAGCAATTCAAAATAAAATGTGACACACTTGTATAGCCCTCAACTTCTGTGATGTACGAGTCAGATTTTGCACTGAACACATTCTGTCTTGGGTGCAAAGTGACCTATCTATTAATAAGTAAAAAAAAAAAAAAAAAAGTATTTTATAACATTTTTGGTGTTATTTTTTTAGCATTTCTGAGGAAGTAATCCCTCATCTCCAGAACAAGAAATCTTCAACAAACATCTAACATGACTAGCATGGTAGTATTTGGTCAAAAGTTGACTTTGTGATCTCAGAGGTCTTTCCCAATAGTTATGATTCTATGACTGTGCATTGAACACTTCTACACTGGTCTTCATTGCGTCTTGCTTATCCTGATTCACTTAAAATGTCTCTGTATTTCAATTTCAATTAAATTCTTTAACCATGTAACTTTACAGTGTGTTTTCCATATATATATATATATATATATATATGCACTAACATATAGTTTAAGGGCTGAGATCAGTGGTATGAGATTCAACAAGACCACGTACCAGGGCCTAGACTTTGCCAAGGATAACACCATGCACCACTATATGCTATGGGCAGAGTGGCTGGAAAGCTGCCCAGTGAAGAAGGACCTGTGGGTGATGATTGAGAGCCACTGAATATGAGCTAGCAGTGTGCCCAAGAGTTCAAGAAGGCAAATGGCATCCTGGCCTGTATCAGTGACAGTATGGCCAGAAAGACCAAGAAATGATTCTTCTCCCATACTTGGTACCAGTGAGGCCACACCTCGAGTCCTGTGTCCATTTTCAGGCCCCTCAGTTTAAGAAGGGGACTGAGGTGCTGGAGTATGTCCAGACAAGGACAATGAAGCTGGTGAAGGGACTGGTGCACAAGTCTTATGAAGAGCAGATGAGGGAGCTGGGGTTGCTTAGCCTGGAAAAAAGGAGGCTCAGGGGTGACTTTATCACACTTTCTACAACTATCTGAGAGGAGATTGTAGCCAGGTGGGGGGTCGGTCTCTTCTCTCAGGTAACTAGTGACAGGATGAGAGGTCATAGCTTCAAGCTATGCCAGGAAAGTGAAAGGGTAATCACAGAAAGGGTGATTAATCCTTTCAATGGGCTGCCCAGGGAAGTGATGGAGTCACCTTCCCTGGATGTGTTTAAGGAAAGGTTGGATGGTGTACTTAGAGGCATGGTTTAGATGACGAGATGGTGTTGATTAGGTTGATAAGTGAGGTAAGAGATGGGACTTTGATGATCTCTACGGTCTTTTCCAACCTTGTTAATTCTGTGTGTAATTCTGTGTGTGTAGCATAGTTGATTTGGTGGTGTTTGGTCATAGGTTGCACATATGATCTCTGAGGTCTTTTCCAACCTAATTTATTCTGTGAGGGACCTTTAAACCTATGGCAGTTATAAAGAAGCTGACATTCAAATACAAAGTCCTCGTGATCCAAATTAAATTTTGTATTAATCTTTCAACAGGGTGAAACACATCTCAGTGTTGTCTTTTACATTTATTGTATGCCACTGCTGCTATAGTATGATCTTCTGTGTGATGGTAGATAACACATTTTATCTTTTTTTTTTTCATCTTTATTTTTAATATCTTGGTTTCCATACCAGAAACCACAATCTGGTAAATTTATTATTGCATATTGTAGATTTATAATGGAATAGTATTTAACTAATTTCTCACTTACTTTTCTATATGGGAATCTAAAAGAATGGACCATTTATCTAAAACATTATAAAATATGTCATCATTCTCCCTCTGAATCACAAATTCAATACAATGCAACTGAAACTTTTTCTATTTCTAATTAAATGGCAACATAAACTTGTTTTGGGGGGGCTTTTTGGATTCTTTTTGATTTTTTTTTTACTTTTGTTTGTTTTTGTTTTGTTTTTGTTGTTTGGGGTTTTTTTGCCTTTAATGAAAACAGCATGAATGCACAGTATGCTGAAAGTGGCCTTAAAAACATACACTTACTTAGACAATAGAGCCAGAAATTTTGCAACTGCTCCTACTTGATTTGAATCAAAAGTAACTTTAACAAGAAAAATAAAGAAGTTTTGGCTGGCTTTTTATTTTCCCTGAAAAATCATAAACCCTTGGGTTTGCATTTTTAATGGGTCCAATTTTTTTATAAACAAGTCTACAGACAAACTAGATCGGCATTTTAAACAAGTAAATTTAATACATATTTTTTTATCATTATTACAATCTATAAATCTGAAAGATTCTGTAAGTGATAGATTCTATATACATAAACTGTCAGAAGAATTCCCGAGGCTTATCTTTTAAAACAGAGAGGAGAAGAAATAGATACCATATCACAAGTCAATACCTTGTGCTTCTGTAAGGCTAGTAGATATCCTCAGCTAGAGTACATTTTAGTTATGTTATACCTAACAGTCTTATAAGGCAAAACCAGTTTCTTTCTACAGACCTCTAAATAACAACCAAACTGGAAAAGGCCAGAGAATTCCATGGTCTTTTAACAATCTAGTTTACACTACCTTTGTTCTCTATATATATATTCAAAACCAGATTGCCATCTAATCCATTCCTAAATCCTGTATCTAATGCTAATGTATCCAAATGCTAATGTTCTAATCAAGGAAGTTCAATGCCAGTTCAACTTTTTCTTGCTTAATCTTATATGCTGCACAGCAATGAAGCAGTACAGGCAGGTAGATAGGTGGGGTATGTGCTTTAAGGAATACCTCAGATTAGAAATCATTTCAGGATGTCTTTCAGTTCATGCTGTTTTCAGCTTCTCTAATTTTTCATTCATAAAATATTCCAGATGCCGAACAAGTTTGTCCTTATGCGACAGAATATGCAAAATGTAACATTAATTCACTGCCAAACTGAAAGATTTATAACAGGATTGATGGAGAGATGGTGGAGCAAATATATTCACACTGATGGAATTATCCCAAAGCACAGGACTGTTGATGTGGAATTTAAGGATCCTACTAGATGCTACAAAGATCATGTTACCAGTGATTTCATGAGCATTTGCAAAGACATGCCTGGTGAACCAGTGGTTGAACCCTGGCTGGATGCCAGGCACCCACCAAAGCCACTCTGTCATTCCTCTCTGCAACTGGACAGGGGAGAGAAAAATATAATGAAAGTTTCACAGATTGAGATAAGGGCTCACCAAATACTGTCATGGGCAAAACAGACTTGAATTGGGAATATTAATTGAATTCATTACTAATAAAATCATAGCAGGATAATTAGAAGTAAAGTAAATCTTAACATCTTCCCCCCACCCCTTCCTCCTTCCTAGCTCTACCTCCTCCCTCCCAGTGACACAGAAAGATGGGGAATTGGGGTTTCAGTCAGTTAGTCACACATTGTTCTTGCTGCTCCTCAGAGAGGGAAGTCCCTCCCCTGCTGCAGTATGGGGTGGCTCCCATAGGAGACAGTTCTCCATGAACAGTTCACAGGTAACAGTTCTCTATGAACTGCTGCAACATGGGTCACTCTTCCAGAGGGTGCAGTCCTTTAGTCACAGCCTGCTCCAGTGCGGGTCTCCACAGGGACACAAGTCCTACGAGGAAGCCTGCTTCAGTGTGGCCTCCTTTCTCCATTGGTCTGCAGGTCCCTGGCTGGAGGCTGTTCCAGTGTGAGCCTCCCACTACTCATTTCAGGCATCCAAGTGCTTCAGTGTGGAATCCTCCATGGGCTGCATGTGGATCCCTTCACCCCCATGGTCTTCTATGGATGGGTTACAGCGACACAGCCTGCTTCAACATGGTCTGCACCACAGGCTATCGCGGAAGCTCAGCTCTGGCTCCCAGAGCACTTTCCACTGACCTTGGTGTCTTCGTAACTCTTCTTCTCACATATTCTCACTGCTCTTCTCTGGGTGCAATTACACCACAGCTTTTTTTTTCTTCCTTCATAAATATGTTATATCACAGAGGCATTATCACCGTTTCTGATTGGTCCAGCCTTGGACAGCAGCACATCTGTCTTGGAGCCAGCTGACATTGGCTGTGCCAGCCATGGAGGAAGCCTGTAGCAGCTTCTCACAGAAGCCATCCTATGGCCACCTTGCTACGAAAACCTGGCCACACAAACCCAATGAACCTGGGTAAGGTATCTAGCTAAATCAGACAGTGGAACAGCTTTATATTCACTGTTGCCATCAAGCTTAATGTTAACCAAATATGTTTTGGCAGATAGGAGTCAACAACATGATCTTGTATTTGGGGAGATGGAACTGGATATTCTTATACTGAAAAAGCCTCCCACGTAACTTGAACGCACAGCTATATTGCTGAAATCAGTTTCTAAACGTCTATGGAGGATTCAGATAATAGTGTTGAAAACCCTATGGCTATGAGAAAATTGATACTTTTTTCTTGAGGAAACGGTTTGTATGGTATGCAATAAATAAGACATAGAACCCTACACTGAACAAGAGAAAAAGAACACATTGAATAGCCATTCATTGTTTGAACAATGTCCTTTTTAGCTCATTGAATCAGCTACAAGACCTACAGGAAAAAACCACAGCATTTCATTATACAACAAGGAATATGTGGACTAAAACCAATCTTAATTCTGTCAGCCTTAATCCTGCATTTTCAGAGCTTCTTGTATTAGATTTGTGAGCCTAATAATGTTCTTCTCAAACTTACCTCTATGTTATATATAAAATGTAGGACAGGAGTTGATGGTGTAATCTCCTAAAAATCACTTTACAGATTGAACACAATAAAGAATCTCTAAATATTTTAATATTGCTTAATAACCTAAGCACAGTGTATAAAACTTGATTGTCATATTGATTCTTGGTAATTTAATATTTCAACTAATAATGAATGTGACAAGCTTAAAATCTTCGTGCATTAATGCAATGCAAAATATTACTGCATTGGCCTACCTGAGCAATGCATTGCAACAGTTAAAATATAGTAATCTAGTAATGGATATCTAGTAATGGATGCTCACAGAATATTCTTTTATATGAAGCATGACAGAAACAACAGAACAATTCAGTTTTTGCAAGTCAGAGTCATAAGAAGGTTTTTTATAATTTAAATGATCCATTTAATTCTGTCTTTTTGATATTTTGTATGTTAGTGATTAAAAAAATTGTTTAGGAACATCTAGCTACACATATAGGTGAAGTAGAATTCCATATCTATATGACAGATAAATGTGATTTTTAAAAAAAAATACCAGCAAGTTGAAATATATAGCCAGACTATTACAAGGTTACATGTTTAAAGATCAGTTGCCAAAGTAAATAAGTAAATAAATACATAAACAAACAAATAAATATAATACATTAACAGTATTCAATTTTGTCCTGAGTGTTGCTTTTTAAGAGTATCCCTGCTGAGTTTTAATATTCAGCTTGATTTTGAAAGTCATGATATATTAGTTACTGGAAGCAATACTAAGCATATTTTAACATCCCTGCTGATCAGAAATGGTCTTCTGAATTGCATTTGGACTTCATGAGGGATCACATACAGGAATTTATCTGTATAGACAATGTCTTCTTAAGTCCTGTATTATTTCTTGATTTTTTTTTTCCCTATGGAATGGAATCCTGCAATTTATTATTCTCTCTTATGTTTTTTATGCCTTAAAGCAATGAAGTCAGGCACTTATTTCAGCAAAAGTTAACATGTTACCTACTCATGCTTATAAGATAAGCAGATGAAAAAAAAGTAAGCTAATCAATTTTAAATTTTGATGATTCCTATTGAATGTAATTTTTAAATTATTATTAGTTCTTAGAATTGTTTAAGTAGAAAGTAACTTAAGTTTTTATTCCCATCACCTTATGTAACATTTCACCTTTTCCTGCACTTACGGTGTTCTTGACTTTGGAATAAAACATTTAATGAATATAATGTTGCATTTCACCTCTGACATTCTTTTATTGTGCATCAAATACATAATATTCCACTTCTACTGAAGGATCATCTTGAAAAATAGTAACAATGTCTGTTTCTAAAACATGAACTGACATTCTTGGCAAGTTGTAAAAAATTACATGTATTCATATGCATATAAATTCATATATGTATTTCTAGATATACATATATTAATACATATATAGATACTAATAAAGAGGAAATGATGCTTAAGCAACCAGATTGCCATCTAAAATGGGAAAACTGGATGGATAGATGAGGGAAAAGCAGTGAGTGGACTTCAGCCAGGCTTTTGATACCATCTTCCATGACATCCTCATAGGAAAGCTCAGGAAGTACAGGCTGGATGAGTGGACGGTGAGGTGGATTGAGAACTGGTTTAATGGCAGGTTTCAGAGGGTTGTGGTTAGTGAGTGTCACAGGGTCTAATTGGAAGCCTGTCACTAGTGGTGTCTCTGAGGTTCAATACTGGGCACAGTATCGTTTAACTCATTCATTAGTGACTTGGATGAAGGTGTAGATGTCTTCTCAGCAAGTTTGTTGATGACACAAGGATGGGAGGAGTGGCCAATACCCCAGAGTGCTGTGCAGCCCATTAGATGGATCTTCACAGGTTGGAGAGATGGGTGGAGAAGAACCATCTGAAATTTGACACAAGCAAATGCAGGGTCCTGTATCTGGTGAAGAATAACCCCATGCACCAGGACAGGCTGGGGGCTGACCTGCTGGAAAGCAGCTCTGCAGAGAAGGACTTGGGGGTTCTGCTGGACAACAAGCTGTCCATGAGCCACAAGCATGACCTGGTGGTCAAGAATGCCAATGGTATCCTGGGAACATCCTTTGGAAGAGCATTGCCATCAGGTCAAGGGACGTGATTCCGCTTCTCTACTCAGCCCTAGCAAGGCCACATCTGGAGTGCTGTGTCCAATATTGTTCTCCTCGGTACAAGAGAGATATGGAGGTCCTGGAGCAGGTCTAGAGAAGGGCAGCAAAGATGATTTAGGGAGTGAAGCATCTCTCTTAATAGCACAGACTGGACGAATTAGGCCTGTTCAGCCTTGGCAAGATGACTGAGAGGGGACCTAAAGTATCTTAAGTATCTAAAGGAAGGATGTCAAGAAGATGGAGCCAGGCACTTCTCAGTGGTCCTGAGCAATAGGACAAGGCACAAGAGGAAGAAACTGATGGACAGAAAGTTCCATCTGAACATGAGAAAGAACTTCTTTACTGTGAGGGTGGCTGCACCCTAGAACAAGGTGGCCAGAGAAGTTGTGGAATCCTCTTCTCTAGAGATAACTCCAAAGCTGTCTGGACACAGTCCTGAGTAATGTATTCCAGGGGAGCATACTTGAGCAGGGAGGTTGGACTAAAGAGCTTCAGCAGTCTATTCCAACCTTAACCATTCTGCAATTCTGTATGATTCTGTGATTATAATATGTATTTTCAAAATAATACTGTATCTGGCACAATATGTGATAGTAAATTATGATACCATAAGAATGGGTTATTGTTGAGTAATGTATTACATTTATACAGTTATGAATAAAACTACCAAATATACTACATGCAGTGCATTCATTTATTCCAAAATCATAAATCAAACATTAAATAAGTCTCAGCAGCCAATATGTAAACTCTGGTAAGAATGTATGATCCTAGAAATCTAGAATTATTCCTAAAAAATTTGATCCTGATGTGACACAATAAGCTCCTCATCAGTTTAGAATTCCAGTACTTCTGCTTCCAAGGAGTTATTGATGTGTAGAACTATGAGAAACTTTATTGATATGGATTTCCACAGTAAAATATTCTTCTATCTGTTATTATTTCACATCAAGATATCTTCCTGCACATACTGTACAATTGTGCAATGGAATCTCTCAGCTGTATATTTTGACTTGACTGTCTTTTAAAAGAAAACATAAAAATTTGTATTTCGAACCGGCCATCTCTGGAATTATGCATAAGAGAAAAATACAAGCATTTCTGGTTGTTGTTGTTTTTAATAAAAGCAGGAAAAATACTATTAAACAAGAGTATTTTTAGTTACCTTTTTATTTTTTTAGTTGATATATATTTCAATGTAGATATGTTCCCTTCAAAAACATGTGACACTTTCATAGCTGAGCAGTTTTTCAAAACCAAATCCCCGCTGATGCCTATGGCCAAAGACGTGTAAGAACACACTACAGAAGTCCATCTCAGGCAACCATATATGATTTCTCAATGTGTTATTGCACTGGGAATAGCATATGTAGCAACAAAATATCATACAAAATACTTAAATTTATTTGATCCTTATTACTCTTGATCAGTGCATTCAGAATATTAAAGACTCTAGTTATATCCATCTAGCTAAGCTGCATCTTGTAAGGGTTTCTGGGATGAAGGAGGAAAGTGGATTTTGCAATAATGAAAAGAAAAAGGATTCTTGCATCCACGGATATTTTCCTAATGGAAGAAAACAATTGAATGCAAGGAACAAAGTTGTAAAAAGATAAGGCAAAATATCAAAAATATCAAGGAGTGCAAGTCAGTATTATTTAAAAAAATATTCCCAAGGTTACCAAAAACTTTTTCCTGTTCAATTTATATGCAACCATACAGTTTCAAAAGGCCAGGTTGATCACTGCTGGAAATTGTGAGACCCATGGAAGATCATGAAATATTCTCTGCTCAGCTATCTGGCAGAGAAAAACCCATTGATGTTTGCTTCTGCAGTCTGTTTTTTTTCCCATACTATTATCTCATGTTATCAGCCCTAAATAAAATCACATATACCTTGCAACTCACTATGAAATCTGCTGCATAGTGAGTAACTTAAAACTCTTGTGTTGATGAATGTGTGAGAATGACTCATATCTGGGTTTATTGCTTGTTAAGGTCTTGGAAACATGACATTGTATTCTGATGATTATTCTGATCTCTCTCTTCATTGCAGCTGAATGTTACCATAAAAAAAAAGTATTTCCCAAAAGCAAATATAAATGACACCTGCTACCGATTATTTCATGAAGGTTCTTTCCTGTTTCAACTAACAGCTGTGAGGACGATTGTAAATTTTAAAGCAAGATCTTCATTCTAGTTATTGTTCTAATTAAAGCAGATCATGGTGTAATGATGTATGCAACCTCACATTTCAACATCTCCCTGTGATGCTTTTCAGATTCAGACTGTTCTGCTAGAGTTTTCTGTCCTCCCCAATATAAATAGGAGATCTGTTAATACATTTCACAGAATCACAGAATTAACAAGATTAGAAGAGACCATAGAGATCACTGAGTCCAACCTATTACCTAACCAGTTTAATCTAATTTATTGACTATTCAATAACTTTAAAAATGTTAATAGATTTTTTTTCTGGAACAAAAAAGAAGCTATCAATGACTATGCTGCCACTTGATCAAGAATCCATTGTAAAAGAAATATGATCATTTGCTGGGGTGAGCAAGATTCAAATCTCAATATGTACATTATGTGTTCTTTGAACTATCTTAATATGTGAATTTATAACTTCATGTGTTAGATGAATGAGAGTAATGCATGGTTATCTTTGTGCTTTCAGATGACAGGGGAAATCCACTCCTCATTTGTTTTTCATCCCAGTGCTGAGTCTGAGATCCAGAGTGCTGAGGAATACCGTGTCATTCATTATTATGGAATACTTCTAAATGTTGACTCCTTAATTAAAAAACAAAGCTTTCAAAATACCAAATCTTGATGTTCTTATTCTCAATTAATATTCTGCCATCAATCACGGAATTTCTGGTGGACACTTTTTGTGGTAGGGTACTATTTCATATGAGTAAAGTCAGCATTTACACTGTTTATAAGAATTTAGCAGATTCCTGTTATGTTATATAGAAGAGACAAATGTAGCTTTAAGTACTTAGAGCATTTGCAAAACGTAAGATTATATTAAGTTCTTTGTAATTTTCCAGTCTTAGCTAGAGGTGAATGAAATTTTTAGAGGCAATAATGCTCTTCATAGAAAGGATTATATGACTGCATAAATCTTTGTAAAAGCTCATTAGTGGTATTTTCAGGAATAATATAAGTAGAAGAACTTGTAGAGTAAGTGGAAGCATTAGTCCAGCTAGGTCTAAAAATTATTCTATTGATCATGAGCAAAAATTGAGCAACACAATGATAATGCCAAGACATATGAATGTGAAATTTCTTTTTCTTGGCAGGCTATCCAAGTATTCGTGGAAATAAAGTCATTAATCTCATTTAATTTTGCTGATGTCATATACATGCCAAAACATTTCCCCCATACTTTTTATTTAATTATTATTTATTTATTACATAGGTATAAAGAACAAGAACAGTGCAATTCTAGGAGATTGAATAATTTTTATCTGACACATTGTGATGTACATCTTTTTGCCAGAATTTAATACATAAGGCTTATCCTGAAAAAAGTTTTGGAAAACTCACTTCAGCATTTTGGCAGTTTTGTACAGTGAAGAAGAAAGAGTCCAGGAACTATGCAATATGTGAGGTAAAGGAGATTATTTTTAGAATTTGTTCTCCATAATGTAATCAAGATCTTGTTCAGGGGCATTGCAATCTCCTATCTGTCTGTGTAAGTATCAAGAGGCAGTCTGTCAAGAGTCCCGGTAACTAAAAGGGCTGGACACCTGAAATAAGTAAGTGATAAAGTGAAGATATTAAATAATGTAGTAGCTACATGTATAGAGAATCAATGCCTTCTTCAGTGGAATTTATTAGGTAGAACAAGATCTCTTTCATAGAAGAATCCCCTAGGGACTCTGATTTGAGGAAGTTTTCTGTGACTGTGGTATAGGGATCCAAAATAATCAATGAAGCTGAATCAAACTGAGATTCGTGCGACATCAAGGGTGTTTCCAGCACAGTAAGATTATAGACATCTTGATCTAGAAGTGTCTCAGGAGACCACCTAGTTCACATTCTTGATTTGTGGAGGACAGCCTCCAGTTCTATACCAGTCAGCTATGGTTTTGTTTAGCTAAATGTTAAAGTCTCCAAGAATGCAGATCCATGGCTGCTGGCAGGGCAGGTGGGAAGGAGGGACGGAGGTGTTGCCCGGCCCGGCCCGGCGGGGAGTGAGGCTCATCTCCGCAGCATCACCAGGGCGCAAAGGAGGGGCTGTGGGGGCGCTGGGGCTCGGGCCGAGGCGGGGCCACTGGCGAGGGGAGCGGCCGTGGGCAGGGAACGAACCGCGGCGGTGGTGAAGGGTTGGTGGGGAGAGGGTGACGGAGCTCTTTGGGCTTCAGCGGCCGCCAAACTCCACCGAGTGCTGGAGAGGTTGATCTCCTCTGGCCAAGTCCGGCTTTCGAGGGAGGTCGGAGCTGAATTTGACTTAAAAAAACCAAAAAGCGAGGCAGACGTTATGTTTTCCTTTTGAATCCTGAAGTTTGTTGCTTTTTTTCTAGTGCAAGCGACCACTCATAGAACAGATTCCCAGAGAAGTTTTGGAAGATATTCAAAGTATTCGAGAACCGTCTGGATGAAATCTGTGCCCATGTGTTCTGGGACAACCTTTCTTGGGCAGCGAGGTTGAACCGGATGACCCACTGTGGTGCCATCTAGTATGACCCATTTTGTGAAGACTATTTCCTTACTGTCCAATCCTTACTTCCTGAGATGCTATGTGGCTCTTGTCCTGTGTTGTATTGTTTAGCATTACAGAGAAGAGTCGGTCTGCTGCAGTCCTGAAACAGCCTTCAGGTGATCATAGGCTGCTATTGAAACATGTCTTAGACACTGCATTTCCAGACTAATCAGACCCAGATACTTCAGCCACTTCTCATAGATCATGTTCCCCAACTAGAATGGCAGCCTTCTCTTCACTTTACCACAGATCTCAGGGGATGCAAAACTAGGCTCGATATTCAATGTGCAGCCTTATTAGCTCAGAGCAGAGAGACCTGATAACTTCACCGGATTTGCCAGTCATGCTGCTTCTCTAGCTCAGTGTAAAGTTTACTTCTTTGCCATGGAAGTGTATTGCTGAATACAAATTCAGCCTGCGTTCTCTGTGTCCCTAGGTCCTTTCCAGCAAGACTTTTGCCCTGACAAACATTTCCTCACTTGTACTGATTCCCTGAGCTGTTCTGCATTATGTGTTTGGAAAGAGCATGAGGATATGAACTGCAGTAACTGTACAACTGTTTGCCACTTACAAGAGGGAGACATTTTCAGTCATTTTAGATGCTATGGCAACTATTTAATTCCATGGATTCCTAAAAAGCCTAATAATTAAATTTCCATGAATAGGAAAACCCAATTTGTTCAGAGTCCAAGGTCCTGCCTTTGACTGAAGGTAAAATATAAATCTGAGTTTAAGATAAGTATAAAAGATTCTTCTTCCCTTCATTTGTATCAGTATTGCATTTGGGTAAAGTTAAGGTGTAGAACACTATTATAACACTGAAGCAGCAGCAACCAGCAACAGAAGTTGTAAACATTACATTTCACTTAGTTATACACCACTTAGAAGGTCTTCCATTGTTTTGTGATTTGGATTTGGTTTGTTTGGTTTTTTTTCTGATGTGGCTGGATCTGTTTCTTTGTTTTTTTCATATATTACTATGTAAAATTTGGTTTAAATTGCTGCATAAAAAACAAAAAGGATATACACAACAATCTAAGTTAATCAGCTCTGAATGTTGCTGCTGAATATTACAGGCACATTGATGGAAGTGTTCATATACTTGTTAAATTTGGACCCTGGAATTACAGGTTAATTTAATGTCCTCCCTCATCTACTGTCGGAAAGCTCCATTAAATTGCATTAAGCATTTCAATGATTAAATGATGAACTGGAGCTCATAAGAAATTGGTAGTACAATACTGTAATTATACATACACACACATACACATGTACAAAAAGACACATACACATGTACACAAAAAGATGACTTGCTGCTCACTGAAGTGAAATCAGCAGAAGCCTTGCCCATCAATTTCAGAAATAGCATTTGGTTTACATTTTTCTGTTAAATATTTTGCTTATATAAGGATAAAGAGCACTGTCATTTGTGACTCCAACCCTCAAACTGATATTCCTCTCTCATGAGGGCTCAACAATTAGAAACTGAAAAGTAAAATGTATCTGGTCCTATTGTCTGGACAGGTAAAGCACAGTTCTTTAAAAAAGATTCTCATTAATACTTTTGTTGGGAAATATATTTTATGCAGCTCTTGGCCATCTCAGCAGAAAAGCATTAATGCAAGACACGTAATTGTAACGTAATGTAAAATCTTTGAAATCATAGCTGTCTTGCTCACTTAGAGCCATAGTTTTTAATCTGCACTTTTTAAATTCTGTAGTAATTAAAAAGCCCACACCCACATAAATGTCAATAAGGAAAATTATTACAATTAAAATATTAATATTTATGGTTAAGTCAATATAATCAATATTTTCTTAGACAGCAATTGAATTATTTATCAAAAGTCTACTTTGTTTTGTAGCAGTTGCCTTTTTCCTAAAATATAGTTATTCATATTATGGCACATATTTTTCCCTTTTCAGAAAAAAAGGTATGCAGAAAATAAATTACATTGACATTAAAAATTTCCATAATACAGTTAATTTGTTCTTCTTTAAGTCATGTATATTATACACTACTACAATTATGTCTTATAAATTGTAATTGGATTTGTTAATATGAATATCTCCATACAGTACTAAATGATATACATTTTGCTAAAAGATATAAATCTTACTAAAATAGAAAATCTTAAAAATAAGATGCTGTCTGAATTCCACTTTTATCTTAGTATTGCAGAATTTTAAGCTGAAATCACAGATCAAACAAGGCATATATATATGTCATAAGAGTAGAAAAGCAAATAAGTAATGTGGACAGAATTGAAACAGTAAATGTGGCAAAATGGAGTCCTTCCTTTCCCTTCACTTTTCATCACTAGACTCACCTAAAGACAAAGTTCAAGGGATTTGCTCTGTGAAATTAATTCCAAGTCAGAGAATCATGTGTTGTAGCTATGTTGTATAGTGTTGTGCTCATATTTGGCTCTCATTATTCAGATTTCCATCTGCTCTTTTTTTCCCTATGCTTTCTTCTTCACCATTAACTGTATCTTCTAGTAACCTAGAAACTGGAGATTTCAAAAAATGAATGTTGGTATGCTCTGTTGGGATTCAAATTAAGTAGATTCATTGTTCCTCAAGGACAGAATTTACATGTTACTTTATTGATGAACAATTTAAGAGTCTGGTTGGATGCCACTGGGCATCAATTAGAATCCTTGCAAGGACCTGGCATGAATTTACTCACGATTAATGAGATGTCAGCAAAGTTGAAAGAAATGTATTGATGTTCAATAGCAAAATAATCAGACCCTCACAAGGCCAGGTAAAATGAACATCTTTCAGGGAGGTTTCATCTATCTTAAATGTCATGAACAGATTCACTGCACTTCACAAAGGAAAGAAGTGTGCCAGAAAGAAGTGCAAAACTGAGACTATTCAAGTGCTAAATTAAATAACAGTATAGTGAATCTATGAAAGTGAATGCATGACTTTGGCAGTGTGCTTTTATAGCTGTGTATGTATGTACACATATATGTATATGCATAGAGATACACATCTCTAAAAACTTGAATCAATTCTGAAGGTTTTTTTTCTCTCTCTCTCTCCTTTTTTCTTTCCCCCTTCCCCTGGATTAGACAGAAGGGAAGTTTAAAGTGTCCAGCTTTGCATTTTGCACTCTTCTGTTTAGGCTTTTCATCTCTATGGCAGAACCTGGTGCTGGGAGTTAAGTGTCTGGGTTTCATAGGGTATTTGTGAGGAGGGAAAGCAAAAAAAAGTTAGCATGAAAATCTAGACAACAATTATTCCAAAATTTCAAATTCAAATCTGCTGCTGAAATACTACTTTTCTCCTGACTAAACCTGAGACTCTGTGCTCTAGAAGAGGTTTTGTTATGTAAAAGTGTCAGAGCATAAATTCTGGAAACCATTTTTAAGTTATGTATATTAATTTTATCTGAAAACATGAAAAGCGGTCAGATTTTAACCAATGAAGTCATGGTGACAATATGTAACTTTATATTACAACTAAAGATTGAAACTAGGCATAGTAACCTGGTCAGAAACATCTGCATGGCATTCTCCTGCCTCATGATTCCAAGGGACCAGAAGATTCAACTCACAAGGTTTCTAACTTACTCTTAACTGTAAGAATGAGAATTGAACCACTGGTATTGTTCCTATTGCAGCTGTTAGACCAAACTCAACTGAAAGAAATTATGCCAATTTTTACAGCCAGACAGCAGAATCATGTTTCTGCTACAGTGGATACATTATCAGTTTGGAGGTATTACTACTGTTTAAATTTTGCAACCAAAGAAACTTGAGCCAATTATTATCTGCTACAAGCAGGGGAGAGAGATTCTAGGTAAATTAATGGTTACAATTATTTTTTACTTAGTTATATTCACAGTCATAATCAAAACTCATTTCTCAGAGAGAGCTTTTTATTTGCACTTAAGTGAACTAGTTGAAAAAGGAAGTGCCTTTGTTGAAAGAATTGCTTAGAAGCACTCATCTCAAAAATATTGCTCTATCCTAGCAAAGCTGAGTGGAAAAAAGTGCATCAGTAATTAGGCCCATCCAGATGCGTTCTTAACACAAGGGACCAAATATTTTTGATATAACATTATTTCACTGTGGGTAATGACAATAATAGGAATATTAAATTGAGAACATTATTTGAAGTATTTACAAAAATGAGGGGCGGTTAGAAAACAAAGTAATATATTTCCATTACAAATGCTCAAATGAATCAAATGTTCTCATATATCTAAAAGTGAAACTAAGTAATGGTGCATGAAAATTTCCTGATTAACTGTGGCTTTTAGTTTCCTCCAATTAAAATGGAAATAAGGAGGAGATTCTTTGTATATGCTGGACCATCAGTTTAAGATATGTTCTCCAATCCCCTTTATCTGCTTGGTACAGTGATTAGTTTTAAAAATCAAATATGCAATTGATTAGACTATGTGATATGTATTGTGATATGCATTGTGGAGCACCATGTAAAATTTCTTTGATATTTAGTATTTCTATAATGAAATTTTAACTATTGCCTCAGGATAATCACAAGAATATTATAGTAATTCTCAATAGGATTTTCCTAGCAAACAATTTTTGTTGACATGTTAAATTAAAGATGTTAAACAAGAATTTGATTGCCCCTAAATTAACATTGGTTTTTAATTTATAGTAATTTGATACCAATTAAGATACATGCTTGATTATTTGGATACATGTTTACTGTTGATAAGACAGTTAAAGAAATAGATGTTTTTATAACAAACTAGTAATTGGTTATATATGGATAATAAATATAGAGATAGATTTTGAGATTAAGAAGATGGATGTGTAGTGTTTTCTTTCAAAAATGGACACAGAGCAAAATACACATATTCACTTCAAAAATTAGGAAGCTGCTAATTGTGATGGATGTATTCATCCCCTTAAAAAAGCTAACCATAGTTTGGCACAGTTTCTAAAGGAGATAAAAGCCTAGTTTGTAGCCAGGCCAAGAACTTCTCTAGAAACCCCCAAAGGAACAAAGTGACACAGCAAGCATTGATGCAGATGTGATTAACACATAAAGAGCAAGTAGTTTTTCCAAGGGTAATTTGTCAAGGACCAAAGAAAGTTGTGGGAACAAAGAGTGTCATGCAAACCTTTTCCACTGTGTGCAATTTGACCACAAGCCAATCACTTTATTCCATAAATATAACAGCTTCATCAGTTTAGAAAGCAGGGAGATCCACTTTGGATCTTGTGACTTAATGGGAAAGTCTCCCTTAACCTTTTGAGTCTACTGTCTGTGTAAAGCATTCTAGCTTGATTCTAACTCAATTTTCTTCTGTACGTTTCTTCCATGTAGTAATAGAGTGAACCTTGCCATCAAACTTTGTTAAAAAAATTCATATTAAAACCACCTCTGCTAATAACTTTGACAGTGATTATATGAGTGATTTAAATCTGTCTTTCACAACAGCCAACTTGTGTTCAACTTTGAACACAAATTGAAAAGCTTCAGAGAAATGTAAAATATTTCATTTTAAAAAAGAAATTATTTTCACAGTCTTTGTTTCCACGTATTACTGATAACAAAACTGATGGTATCTCATTTGAACATTCTTTAGTGTTATGGTCAGAAAAGGCCTGACAGACCAGTGTTGAAAGATTTTCTCTTCATAGCTGTCCTGAATTTGAGCTCAAAAGGGGAACAAATACTCACACTCCATAGACTCATGGAGTCTGGGTGAACATTTACAAAAATATCCTTATGTTCAAAAAATTCTGCACATTAAATTGTCTGATATCTTGTTGGCTATGACCATTGAAGATGAGTGTAAATACAATCCAGAATTTTGCCATTTAATCCCTAATTTCAAATCCTTCCAAGGAGACAACTAATCCCCTCCAACCCAAAACATCCTTATGCATGCTTTTCCTTAATTAAAATACTGATTATTTTTTTTTTTTTAAAAAAATCCATTGCTTTTTGCCGCTATGGACAGGTAAAAAAGTGATGAAATATAATGTTCTTCCACTTCTGGTTGAGAGAAGAAAAATCATCAGCAACATGTTGCAAAGTTATTGTCATTGCAACTCAGAAAACAAGCAGTTATGGGGAAAGGAAATAAGAGGACAAAGACATTTGAGCAGGAATTATCGCTTCTTGTGAAGAAAATTAAGGGAAATAGCTGGGAAAACATAAATGAAGAACAACAAAAACCCTGAAACCTTCTTCTGTCCATATGTTTGCAGGAATCACTTGCAGAATATATATGATTGTTTCTCAGGAATTAATTAGCCTATGGACCCAATGGGAAGCAGCAAAAAAGCCCATGATATCAGTGATACTTCTCTGGTTTATTTTATTGAATTTTACACTCTGAGTGCAAAGCATAAAAATAGAAAATTTATCTCCTCCACTGAAATATACAAGATTCAAGAAAAGCAGCAGTCACAGAGATAATTGCTGCTGTTAATATGTATGCTATGGATCCTGCGTTCTGCTTCTCTGGAAACATTGAAAAATAAAGCTAATTTGGGGTATTGCTACCAGTGCATTCAGCTAAAAGATAATCATTTCCTCTTCAGTATCGCCTCAATGGATTCCTGAATAAAAGCCATTAATGTCCTCGTTCCCTCCCCACAGGACTAGACAACTCATGCCCAAAGACAGAGAGAATCAGAGGAAAAAGGACTTTATTTCATAGTGGTACAGCAGAGGGAGAAGTTATTTGTAATAAATTACATGTATAAAACCTCTAATTGTAACTTTCATAGTTATAATTGGTAACTAGTCCTACTAGCCTTGAACTTTGTAGTCCATTATCACATGCACATGCGCACACACACATACTTCCTAGTAGATGCACATTTTCCCAGTCTGCAGAGGCTGCAGAGAACTGATAGCGCCATTTCACATCTGAAATCCCAACAGGAGTGACTTCAGGTTCTGTCTTTCTGGTGTTAGTTTATGGGTAGACTTCACTTGCAGATTTGTACTTATTGCATCTTTGAGGGCTTATTACTACCCTATTCTGTTTGTATTTTTAATAACTGGTAACAGAAAAGGTAGTGAGTCAAATCTGACAACAGTTAAATCTCACCAGCATTTTCAGAGAAAAATAGAAAAAAAAGTAGTTGAAAACAAAAATTTGTGCTCCTGGTAGAAATGTTTACTTCTTATCAACATTTCCTGATTCAAGAGAAATGAGCATCATATTTATTCATATGGTCTGACTAACACCCAAAAATCTCTTGTAAGAAGTGCATCTTAATATTTCCCCAGATAATGAGGCAACAATACAGGTAATCCAGGTTGTTTCCAGGGCACATGGACTAAGAAAGAACATTTAATACAAGGTAGGAGTCAGCATTCCTTACCAGCAAGATCTAAAAAAGGAAAAGCAAAAGTGAGAGTCCAGAGCATTGCTTTTGTCAGCATTTTTAACAAATTGCCTTATACTCCTCTCCCAGACAATTTCTGCTGTTCTGCCGTTGACATGCTTTTATCTGACACCTGTTCAAACATAGTGTGGAATTAATATAGTTTTTAGGGTATCTTTTTCTGCAATTTTAAATGCATTTGTGCATCAACTTTGTTAGTATTAGTTTTATAGTTGGATGCAATGATCTTAAGGGTCTTTTCCAACCTAAACAATTCTATCATTCTGTGAACCTCCTAATAGTCATGAGTGTCTAGGCACTGAGAATGTAACATTAGCAAAAACATTGCTGAGGTAAGTGATGCAACACAAAAATTTGTATTTTGATAGAGGTTCCACAACTTTGAATTTGAAAACACTGCCTTGATATGAAATTTGAAATCTGTTAGAGGACTACACCAGCAGCTGGCCTTTACAGCAAATGCCTTTTATGCAGTTTGTTAACAAGCCATAATACCTAATACTTTTTTACTTGTTCATTAGGTTTTAGAGGATATGAAAAGTGTCAAATGAAATACAGAAACATTTTGAGATGGAAACCCTATCATTCTATCTATCTATAGTACACCAACAACATCTAGAGTATTGTTAAATAAATAAATGAAATTGTAACGCTTATTAACTATAATTATTCATTTGTATAAAAAATATATGGATGCTTATTCACTTATTCACTAAACCATTACTTTTCTTGTTGTAGTTTGGGCAAATAATTTGAAAAGATCTTAATGATGTGAATGTTTTTGCTTTTGATATTCATTCGTAGGTGAAAGGTTCTCATCAAGTTTCCCACTGTGTCATCAAGTTATATTCTGCTTCTCCTCTGCTGGTCTGTTGATTGGTTTTGGTGTTTTGGGTTTGATTATGGGTGTAAGATATTTTAATGAGCATTTAAAACATTTTACTCAATCAATTTCATGTCCTGAGAAGTGACTTCTCAAAAGTAGAATTTTTTTATGAGCATTTGACTTTCCAGGTAACATTTCACTTTCAGGACTGTAGTTTGTGTAACTGATTTTTTCTTAACCTTCATCCTTTAATTGGAACTGGGGGAAGTTTTTCAGACATTCTCTCCAGTCTGACCAGTTACTTGAATGATCTCCGTTGTCACTCTGTTAAAACTGAACATTTGCAGTAGCTTTAGTGCATCTTGTTCTCTTTCTGTTGTGTACTATTGCTACATAGTCACATATTGGTATGTTCCGATGAGGTTTGGATTGGCTGTAGGGTTCTGAAACATTTCTGGTGTATGATTAAAAGATTCTGTTACTTTTTCTGATACAAATAGCCTGCTGTAATGTTAGAGAAAAGGACTTGATCATCCCTTCTGGTCATGTAGTCTTACACGTAATTAAATTGGCCTAATTCAATGAGATTTTTGTAAACGTCCAGGAACAAAGAAGCAAACAAAAAACCTGTACAAGGTCAGAATTTAAAGTAATAAATTGAATGCTGAGTGGATTCTGTCCTAAAAGCTGTAAGAAGAAAAGAGAAGGAAGGTCCAATAAACCATGAATTAAGATATTTCAGGCAGACTTAAGTGAAGGAAGTAATCTGAAACATATGTATGTAGGGGGGAAAAAAATCAAGTTTTATTTGTTTCTTGTTGTGATATTCAATAGGAAAGTCACATGCATTCTGCAAAAATACCAGCTATCATTTTCCTAATGCATATGCATTATGTACCTTAAATAAACAACCATCTGATCCAACCGTCTGAATGTGATTTAGCCCCAGTAGACTTTCTGGGCATTCTGACACATATTTTCTGCTCTGTTTGATAGAATTCAAGATGATTGTTCTTTTGGTGGTGACCTTTAATTTGAATGTATCTTCCATAGTCATACTGTTCCATAATCACTGTATCTTTACAAGCTTACTAACTATTCTTATGTCAATCTTTGAATAAAATGAGGGGAAAAACAATCTCTGAAATATTAACATGTCTCTTCATGTTTTTATCATCTTAAATATTACTGTACTTTAATTACCAAGCTGAGAGGAATGGGATTTTGTCACATAAGGAGGACAGCAGCTATGTATTTCAGACAGAAGATCCAGAAAGCAAGAAAACTAGAAAATGTCACAACGTATTTATTCTTTCTAATATTCTTCACTGACAAGACCGAAACTTCCTTTTCTCTGATGAACATATTATTGTGAAAAGTCATAAAGTTTGTTTCTTCCCTTCTTCCCTCATTTTCATTGCACTAATAAACTAATCATTGCATTATTACTCTCTGGAATGCATATGTATAATATTTCTAAGACTATAGAAATAATTTTTCCAATAACTCATTTATAAAAGTTGAACACTACTTCCAAGTCAATTGGTTTTCAAAGTCACCACATATGAAGGGTAATATTCTGGCCCCTGGCCTGGAAAAGCTTTTGTGAAGATTGTTGCATCAGTTTTGCACCCTTAAAAAATCTGATTTCAGAGAGCAGATGTTCAGGTATTTCTGCAAATGATCCTAATGCTCATTTTTGAAAAGCTTTTTCTTAAAATGGTTATTATGGAAAAAACACAAGAACAACAACAGTAACAACAACAAAATCAGTTGTTTTTTTCATTTTACCTGCAATAAATACACATTTTAATGACCTTTGGAAAATCTTTTATACTCCAAAACAAGCCAGGCCAATAGGTCTGATTTCCTAGTTGTAGCTCTGAATTCTTCCTGTGAAATATTTTGAATTTATTGTTTGATTTTTTTTCACAAATTTACAAAATTTATGAAACAGAATTGAATATGATAATCTTTCTTTTCTAACTTTACTAGGATTAGAACATGACATATTGTCTTTTTTTGTACTAGCAGTGATGATTATACAAGAAATTAATTTTTTAAAAACAAGAATTTACCTTAAATCTGGATTCCAAAAAAATAAATCACCAGTCCAGATTACAAAATCTGTTAGTTTCAGTCAGGAATTGGAAAAGATTATTAGGGTTTCTACCACTGGATTTTTTTCCTTTGGAAATTTAGTTTTAGTTGAAAAAACAACTAATATTGAATTACACTAAATGGTATAGGCTTGTCAGAAAAAAAAATCGTAGAATATGCCATGCTTTTGTATTTTAAATTACTTATTAATACACAGCATGGTTTTGGAGAAACTGCATGATTTTTTTCACTGAATTTATTCTGCACTCTGTAATTCTTTGAGACAATTTACATTATGGCCTATGACCTTCATGGGTGGAAAGAAGTCAGGAGTGCTTTCTATGGGTGGATTTGCACTGAACTGACTAAACAGCTGCACTTTAGTGATGTGATATTTGAAGGAAGAATTCTTCATGACTGGCTCAAATGCAATAAATTATAGTTCATTCAAAGTTGTACAGATTTTCTTCAGACTGTATAGAGGCTAGTATTGCATTGTGAAGCATGGAAGAAGTTTGATATCACAGATTCACAGAGTGGTTGATGTTGGAAGTCATTGCTGAAAATTATCTAGCTCAAAACCCTGTTTAAGCCAGAAGCACAAGCTAGTGCAGGTTGCTCAGGACCGTGTTAAGTAAGATCTTGAATACTTTCAGAGATGGAGACTCCACAACCTCTCTGGGCAACCTGTGTTATTGTTTGGCCATCTTAGTATTATAAAAGTTGTTTTCTTATGTCTCATGTCAATGAGATCCTGTCTTTCTTGTACTGGAAAGCCTAGGATTAAATACTGTAATGAATCTTGTTGTACATCAAAACAAGGTATGTAGATGTGGAAGCTCATTCCGTTCCCCTCAACAAAACAGAGTTACTTAGCACAAAATATTACTTTGGGCTGAAATTATGGGAGGAGGGTGGTCTTTAAAAATCTGATCATTAGTTTAGCAGTGAGTTTGCTGTAACAATGTTGTTAGTAAGCATCTACCTGTCCTGGTGGCATTAGTCACTGCATCCGTGATGATGGAATTGATCCAGGGAAGCTGTGCGTGGAGATCACAAAGCAAGACTAGAAGACTAAGGACAGATATTGCATTAGAGTATATTAAAATCATAGCGTGCTACTTTTAGGATCAGGAATTTTGATGATCCCATTCTGAAGAATATTCCTACAGTTTTCATGAATGCTACCACAGAGGAAGGATTTGAATATTTGTGTAAGAAGTGTTTCAGGTGAGGTTTATGAGTCTGAGACAATAACCATATAACATAGATTATTACAAGACTGATATTGATACTGATATTTCTCTTCTCAACTACTGAATAGAGAAATACAGTGCCTCATACTGTGGTTTAAGTATTCAACTTGACAATACTTTAGAAACAGTAAGTATGCTCATATAGGCCAGAAATAACTTCTAGAAAGGCTTCAAGTTCAAGACTAGAAAGTTCAAGTACTAGGAAATAGTATTATGGAATTTCCAGATCTCAAACAGAATGTAATTAAGCAGACAGAGAAAAGGCTGGTAGAGGAATAATGACTAAGATCAGAAGCATGAACACAGAGTCAGCCTTGTTTTTTAATTATTCAAGTCATTAACCACAATATTCTACTGTCTTGCTGACCATAAACAACTGTTGAACGAACTATGTTATCTAGTATCTTAATAGAATATTTTGTAATATTATCTGAGAAACTGAAAAGGTTGAATGTTGTATTTAGTCAGTATTTTAAAAATACCTTACATGAGAAGGTTGAGAACCACTTGCTGCCTTCTCCATTATGTCTGTTTATCATATGCTACCTTACAGCAACTGAAAAAGCTTTGATTCATTGGTATAAAAAAATTCTCCTGTGTCCTTTTCTCTGTCAGTCACAAGTTCTTACCTTCTTTTGGATGTCACAGTCAAGGACCTTGCTGATGGAGTGATTAAATGATGTGCAGTTTGTCCTTAGCAGTGAAGGTGATAATTACACAGGGAACAGCACCTGAAGAGTAAGGATGTTCCCCTGGAACAGTGCTCAGAATAAAAACATCAGCTGTGTACTGCTCTCAGTAGCATCGGGCCTCTCTTCATTACAGCCCCATCACTCTTCTGAAATTGATCTCATTTCATCCACTTTAATGAAGTTCAACAAAAAATGTCACTGACGAATTTCAATGTCGTTTCCTATTTTAGTAGCTGACTTTGTCCAGAGTACTGAAAATAGCATTTCTGTTCAACAAAGTAAGCAAAGTGAAACAGTTACCAAAAGTTCTAGAGTTTTCTCTTATTAACCAGAATGTTTACAAAAGACTTTTTTAATTTTCTTTTACAATAAAAGTTTTTTATTCTACTTTGTAATTCTCAGAATGTATTTCATGCTGCATAATATGAAATAATATAGTCAGTCACATGATTCATTGCGCAGAGAATATTTTCTCTTTTCCTGTATTGATCATCTTTTCTCTAGGAGAAATAATGTTATCTGCATGGTAAAAAGGAAAAGTAAAGTTGTGCTAAAATGAACACTTTTTTCTTTTATTTGGGTTGTATTTTTGAGCCCTCTGAGAATAGAAGGAAAAACTGCAAAAACCCTCCAAAATATCAAAATAACATCATCAGAAAACTAGGAATTCTCAAGGACTATGTGTTGATTCAGTAAAGGAAAGTAGCCCCAAAGATTTTCTCAAATAATAACATTTGTGGAAATTTCTTGCAGACAGGAAACAAATATCTGCTTGAACTACAGCCCAGTCTTCAAGGCAGAGACTTACAAATTGTTCAATGCAGTGCAAATGCAAAAATGCTCAGAGCAAAATCCCTTTAGTAGTTCCCAGTGTTATTCAGCTTATCTGCTGCAGCACCATATGCTGGACAAATAACAATATCCAATGCATCCGTTAAACCATATGCCAATACCAACTATCTCTTTTCCACTCCTTATTCAGAATGAACACTGTTATAAATAGTTGGTGTAATTTTAGTAATTGGTGTAATTTTAGTAGATCTCATATTTTTGTCACATAAATCTAAAACTGGAAATGGAAATGCTAAAACTTGAAATTTTTATTAGTTATCCAGCAAAGTTAATAATACACTACTCATGTGGCAACAGTCTTATTATATCCACATATATTTATACCATAAATGAGAAAACTGAAAAATAAGAATTAATGTGTGAAGTCTGAACTCATAAACATTTCCTAACAAACTGAACTGCATAAACCATGTAAACAAGATACAGTTTCTCATGCTAAATTCCCTTCCTTTAGGAAACTTTAATTTTTTTTTAGCAAGTACAATAGTATATTTTGCAGAGGAAAGGAGAGACAAGAGAATTTTTCGCCAGTTTCAAATCATCCTTTCTTTTTGTGTAGTTTCCTCTAACTGTTCTTAAAACACTGGAACTAGACTAGATGCTTTATAAAGGCATAAGATTTTGAAAAATACAAACATGCAACTTTGTCAATATGTTTAAATAGTTAAGACGACAAAGACAGACTAGAAAAACCTTGGTTTATGTACAATCTGGCTGATGAGGGAAATTTTCAAATCCAAATGATCTCACATTGTTTCTTCATTATCTATACTGGGCTATAGAGGGGTAAGAGAAGAGAAGAGAAGAGAAGAGAAGAGAAGAGAAGAGAAGAGAAGAGAAGAGAAGAGAAGAGAAGAGAAGAGAAGAGAAGAGAAGAGAAGAGAAGAGAAGAGAAGAGAAGAGAAGAGAATAAAGATCTCTTGTTCACTGATCTGTCCATTAGACATCTATCTTGTAAAATATTTATAATCAGTTCTGCCTTGGGATCTTGAGATTTGCTCTCCCCCAGTGATATTTGATAAGAGCTATTGTATCATTTCAGCATTATCTCCAAGGATCAGATTGAGATAGCAGTATTTGCACAAATACAGTTTAAGCACCTACAATCATTTTACGCCAGAAATCCACCACAGAAATTATATAGAACAGAACAAATAAACCTGGATAAACAGAGAAAGAGACATAAAGCATGATCTTCCCTCCCTAACATTGCTGAATATTTCCTCTACTACGGGGAGTATATCTCTCCCCTCCCAGTGTAAAAAATGGTTCACTGGGTTTTGTAATAATGACAACTACCTTTGAAAGAAAATTTGTTTCATTATTTTATAATACTAAAATTATTTTTTGTTGCTAATAAATAGTGCACATCTTGCAGTCCAAGCAACAGCCAAAATGAATACAGTACAGTGTAAGAGACACAAATGGTTGATTGTCCACTGTAGAAAAGAGACAACTGCTCGCCAAAATGCAATCCTGCCTGAATATACCTACTAATTTGAACTGTGATGGAACTTGAGGTAAGATAAAAGTGATACTATTGTCCAATTATCCCAGGTCTAAGGATAAGAATGTATCCACACGTGTGAGAGACTGGCATGCTAATGGCTCACGCAATCAGGCTATAAACTGGATGTTGAACTGGATGAGGAAAGTGAAGCAACATAACGCTTCTTTCTCTTTACACAAATGACTCAGGTGTAATGTGAAAAGGGTCATTCACACATAGCCTGAAGGTATTTATCTCTGATGCTGGCCCACAATTGACTCAACTGGGCTGACATAACAGGCAGCTGAAACATCTTAGAGGGCGTCAAAAATTAATGAAACGTCTTTTGATCCAGTATTATATCATCGAGTGTAAAACTTTCCTCCCCAGGAGACGACTGGGGCATTTCCACCTAGCCTAATGTAGTGGTTTGGCCCTGGCTGGTTGCCAGTGAAACCACTCTCTCACTTCCCTCAGAAAGCAGACAGAGGAGAGAAAATATAACAAAAGGGTTTCGTGGGCTGAGATAAGGACCAGAAGAGATACCTTACTGATCACCATCACAGGCAAAACAGACTCCAAGTGGAGATATTAATTAAACTTATCGTCAGAGCTTGAGAATGAGAAGTAAAAATAAATTTTAAAGACGCCTTTCCCCCACCCCTCTCCTTCCAAGTTCTACCTCCTCCTCTCCCCCAGTGGTGCAGGGAGAGGGGGAATGGTGGTTATTGTCAGTTGTTTTTGATGCCACTGCTCAGTGAAAGGAGTCCTCCTCCTGCTTCCTGTGGGGTCCCTCCCAGAGAAAGAGTCCTTCATGAACTGCTCCAGTGTGAGTCCATCTCATAGTCAACAGTTTTTCAGACACTGCTGCCACATGGGGTCACTGTTTCACGGAGTGCCATCCTTTAGACACAGGCTGCTCCAGTATCTTGGTTTTAAGACAAATGTACTATTTAAATTTGAAATCAAGAGACTCTCAGAAAAATATAGAAAAAAGGTACAACAGCTCTGTATTAAATATATATATATTATAAAAATGAATATATATATTTATATATATGTGGAAAAACACAGAACACAAAGCAACAACTCGGAAACTACTGGAACTCACACCCAGAGAACACGTCTCCTGTTCAGGCCAGTTCTAACTGGCCATCAGGAGGCACCGGCACAGCCTTAGGAGACAAACGGGAAGCTGTGACCCTGTGAGGGGTCCCACGGTCACAACAATGGCAGCTGCGACCCCCTCAGCCCCTACACCTTTGGAGCCAAGCAAAATCACACTGTGGAACACCCAACCTGAGGCATCAGCAGTGCTGCTGCCACCTCTCCATGGGCCCCAACCCCCACCAAGTGGGGATGGTGGCCACATGGAACCCCTGGTACCTACAGACACTATGCAGGATTGGGGAGGAAGGTATACAGCACCTGAACCCACATGGTGTGGTTGTGATGGAAAAAAATTTCATCAGATTTTAAATCTATAGCATCTAGCATGTGTCCCCCCACAGGCCACAAGTCCTGCCAGGGAAACCTGCTCCGGCATGAGCTTCTCTCTCCATGGGTCGGCAGGTCCTTGCTAAGACCCTGCTCCAACGTGGGCCTCCCACAGAGTCACAGCCTCCCTCAGGCAGCCACCCGCTCCAGTGTGGGCTCCAGCACAGGCTGTAGGTCAATCTCTGCATCCCTGTGACCCTCCACGGACTGCAAGAGCACAGCTGCATCACCATGATGCTTCACCACAGGCCGCAGAGGAATCTCAGCTTTGGTGCTTGGAGCACTTCCTGCATCTCCTTTTCCACTAACCTTGATGGCTGCATTGAGGTTCACATGTTCTCACTCTGCTGTTCTCTGGCGACCATATTCATGTGCCCAATAACTTTTTTTATTCCTTCTTAAATATGTTACCGCAGAGGCGTTACTGAGGTGTCCTGATTGTCTCAGCCTCGGTCAGCAGCGGGCCCAGCCTGGAGCCGGCTGGCATTGGCTCTCCCGGACATGAGGGAAGCTTCTTGCAGCTTCTCAAAGAAGCCTCCCCTATAACCCCCCTGGCTACCAAAACCTGGCTACAGAAACACAACAGACTAAGCAAAATAAACCTCTAATGCACTTTGTGTTTTGACAGGCTTTCCTCAATGGATCCAGATTGCAATAATTACTTTGACAAGAGTGCAAACATTACCACAAGATCAGAAGAAGAGGAGCAATGGGACATCGTCGGAATCCATGGAGTGGTGATATTTTTCTATTTAATCTGTCTCTGTCACTCTCTTTCAATCCCTGCTCTTTCTTTTTCCTATTTCTTTATACCTGTCTATATCTCACTTTTACTGTTAAGTCAAAAGGGGTACTATTGACTTTGCATCTTATTTTGGGTAGAGGCATCTCTCTAATGATTTTAATAACCAGATCATAACATGCAAGTAAGTGCACTTCCCTGGCCAGATAAAATTTTAGTTCCACCAGTAGTTATAAATCATGGTTTAAATATGCAATTGCTAAACTGTGACAGAAGTTGTTTGTACATGTATCCTTCCTGAGAAGTACACACAGAGGTGCTTGAGTTAGTTCAATCCTTTGATCATATTCTGGATTTAAATAAAACCCCTTGAGAAGAGTTCAATGGTGAAAGTTTCTGGGTTTGATCCATTAGTTTGCTCTTTCAGCAAAAAAAAAAGAAGGAATGTACCACAAAAATAATTATTTTTTTTTTTTTGCAAAACCCTGCAGTGTTAAGACTTATTATTACATAAATACCCCAATACTGATCCTGGATTTGGGCTCAAAGTTCTTTAGATGGAACTGATAATTTTCATCATATGTCTAAAATTATAATTCACATGTTAGCTTTACAAATATGATTCGTAACAATCAGAAAAACAAATTGTTTAAGTGAATTTAGTGGGTATGACCTGTGAAAAGGCATTGCAATTTCATTTTCAGCAAAATTTTTAGGTCATTTGTTTGGATTATCTATCTGTCTTCCTCACTGCACGGATTTGAACTTTAGTAGAAATCTAAAAAATCTTAGCACTCAATTTTTTATTTAATGACATTGATGTTTGTTGAGAATCAAAGATCTTCTGTCTTGATAATTCTCTTGTGTACTTTCAATTATTCTGAATATTCTTTATTCACCACTTCAGAATAATTTTCTTCTGAAGACTTTAACCAGCTTACAAAATATAAGACATCATCCCTAATCAAGGCAAATGGTAAAAGTTTCAGAATGCCTCAGGCTCTGCAGGTCATGCCAGAGTTTTATCACTCCTTTGGATGTATCATTTTCTAAATCTAAATGAGGAGATACAAAGTCTATTTCCAATTCTGATTCTAATATAAGAACTTCAATAGTCTGAAGCAATATTCCATAAAGCAACAACACAGGAAAAGAACTTCCTCTCTACCTCGTGAAACCCTCTCTACCTCATAACACAAACTGCATTTTTATGCAGTGTTGTTCTCTTTTCCAATTTAAAGTGACATCCTCCAAGGGCTATGTTAGAAAGCAGCAGTGGGAACAACTGCCATTATGAGAG
Organism: Serilophus lunatus; assembly: GCA_013399895.1. Lineage (NCBI taxonomy): Eukaryota > Metazoa > Chordata > Aves > Passeriformes > Eurylaimidae > Serilophus > Serilophus lunatus. Next base: position 354,969 of record VXBA01003078.1, on the reverse strand, counting down.
AAATCCTTCCCTGAATTGCTCTGACACTGTCTGAAACAAGCAGCAGGCCAGCAATCTCACACTGTTAGATGAAATTCTCTCATTCCTGAAGTATAAACAGCAGGATAAGCTGAAGCAGCCTAAATCATATACATATTTTGAAAATAAAACTCAGATAACTAGGACAAAATCAATCTGTTAATAATATTCTTAGTTGGCATATTATTTATACTCATCTTTTAAGTTTTAGAAAGCTCTTCTTTATGAAAAATGTTTGTCAGACATAGTGGTCATAGGCACCCTCTGGTCTTTAATGCTACCTAGAGTCTTCAGAGAGAGAGTCTTGGTCTTACACCAGAACACATGTCCAGGAATATTTTTGGATCCATAGCTGAAAATAAACATAATACTTCTCCTTATTTCCTGAACATTTTTACATCCTGAGCTACTGCTCGAGGATTTTGCAGCTGTTCATTCAGAAGGAATTTGCAGATATCCTTCAAAATGAAAAAGAGCAAACTCAGGAGGACAGGACTGAATTCCTAAGTGACCTAGTGACTTTACAGCAGTAAGTTGCTGAGTAAAATCTGAACTGAAAAAATAAAAAATTAAGCCTAATACGAACAGTATACAGAAAGAATTGTTTTATTTTTTGATTTTAAAAACATGTTGGTTTGGTTTTTTTTAATCTGAGTGGAATAGTGTTATTTTCCTCCTTAACAATCACCTGTCACACAGATGATGACAAAGAAAAACCTGAAAAACTTTTACGGCAAAAAATTTGATTTCTTTCAGTCTGAATTGGTCTATCTTGAATGCCTTTGTTACTTTTGATCTAGTTGTCTGAGAGACAAGGACTCTTTAGCAGTTAGCTAAAACCAAAACAAAGCAATCCTACCATAGCTTAAGTACTCACAACAAAATTTCAGATATTAGAGGAGTCACTAACAAATTTAATTATCACCAAGCTGAATTTCATTATTTTAGTTTCAGGTTTATGCTTTTGTCTGAATCCAAAGTTTATACTTGTGTTTAGGGGAAAGAAAATCCTCATATTTTTTACTTTTTTACACAACAGAGGTTTCAAGCATTTTGAACTGTCTTTGACTGCAGCATTTGCACCCTCTCCAAATTAATCTTTCACTGAAAATACCTGTTACATAAACAACCTTGAAACTGGGCTGTTGACTCTAGTATCTTAATAATTAAAGGCCCTGTTTGACCTCTTTCCCAATACAGATTTATAAACATATCTCATAAGTGATTTTTCACTAGACTACCTTAATAAAAATAGTCCAATAAATAGAGCAAATTTCTGAGTAATTTAACAGGAAGACAAGAAGTTTTCATTTAAGTCTGTGTTTTTGCATACATAAAATCCTTCTGTGGTTATTGATAGTATTAAGAAACAGGTACAAATGTTTAGGATTTTTTTTCAAATGGCATACAACATTGCATTAGTCCTCTGTTAAAATATTGATATACTACAAACAATCCTTCTGCAGGATGTTTATTCCCCTTTGTATCTATATAAGAAACAAACAAGCAAGAATTTCAGTATGAGGAAAGAGAGAGTAGTGTCAGTATGGCAAAGTAGAATGGCAAGGAGTTGGTGAAAACAATACCTTTACATGAAAAATGAATACGTGAAAAATTACCCTTTAGGTCCCACACTGTTGTTCAGAAATTGCTCATATCCAGCAGTATGCCAAGGGCTGCTTCACTGACCTATTTTGAACTGTGGAAACAACCAACCCTGAGTTAAAGACAGACCTGTGAGACATCACTGTTCCTTCCAGAAATATGCTTTCATGTTTGCATTCTTTTGATATACTCCAACCTGAGCCTTAAAGCTAGAACATTTAAGTGTGAATTTTCGTATACAGTCTATCCCATCTTCTAATTCTTATTGCTATAACTTGCTTACAGAGTCCTAGATCTGTCTCACAGATGCTGTTCAAGCCAGTGTTTGCATTTGCAGACCTTTTAATCTGTGACAAAGTAAAGCAAGGTATGTCTATTAGGGTTATCATTCTCTGGAATAGGAAAGTGGCTGTACTTTATTGTTTTTCTAATTTTTATAATTGATTGGAATTTAAAAGATGTATGTTCAAATACACCCCAAAAGATTAACATAACAGTGGGAAATCTGCCAGTTTCCTTTTACTCTCTGTATTACAGTAGCACTTTTCTGCTTTATTGACATTGCCTCTATTTGTAAATTAATACACACAGGGGTATGGGAATAGGCAATGCCAGAGCCATGGCTAATACTACCTTGGTAACATAGATGTTTGCACAAACAATTCCTGGGCACAGTGCAGGGGACAACACTGACCAAGCCAATCCCAGAACGCAGTCTGAAGGCATAGTATTTTCAGAAGTTTACCCATCTGGATGTGAGCTGTGCCATGACACTTATTCTCAGAGCTAGAGAGCAGTCCCTGGTTTGCTTCCTTTAATAGTATAAATATAATTGTTACAGCTTATATATTGGTGTAGCTGAAATAAATTGCACCTATCTCAATAAGACAGAGTTATAAGAAGAAAGCAACAAAAAGAATCTCAGAAAAGATAATTGGAATTTATGCCAACACATCAGAGTCCTACTGCCTCCTGTTGTCCGGACATGGGAGAGATTCTAATGCTAATAAGGGATCATTAGCCTAAATAGTTATGTTTATATCCTCTAGTCCCAGATTCACTTACCATATGTGATCTAAGTGGGAGTATTATTACATGCAATTTTTTCCACATTAAGTTTTTCCTTTTCTTTTTTTTTTTTTACATTTGTACTCTGGAGAATAAGCGTGGTGCAGGAGAACAAAACCAGATCAAACAAACTCCCAAAACAGCAAACACACAAAAAACCCCCCAAACAATAACCTACAATAAAAGTAGAATGTGAAGTAAGAAAAGCTTATTCTAAGGAAAAAAAAGGTGAAGAGGAAAAGCAAGGCAGGACTGACAAGACAAGGCACTGTACTGAAGTCCAGATAATGTAGAAGTGCATTTGAGGAAAGGAAAAATCTTTTAATATCCTATTTTTCAAGGAGTTTGTAATCCTTTGCTTTTTCTGCTGGAGACTGCAGAGCAGTAAAGGATATGTGAAAAGATCTCTGCTCCTAGGGAAGTCCTTCTGTCAAAAGATTCTTGGCCTGTTGAATGTTTTCTTTGTTGAAGAGGGAAATGTCATGGGGACTTATATCTGCCAAGGTGAATGTATAACACTTCCAGAGAAAAGCACACAGAACAGTCCATAAAAAGAGAAACTGAAGATTTATATAGGCTATACTTCAAGATCTGCTGAAAAAAAAATCTGTTTTAAAAGCACAGACACTCTAAATTCTGTTGTTACTCTGGTTATTTAAGATGTCTAGTCTACAGTTTTTCTACTATGGTTTGTATTTATGGTTCACCTCTAAATCTCTCCTAAATAAAAAATATTCCATCATGCCCTTCCACATAGGTGTGATGTTTCTTGGGGAAAAAAAATATAGCTACCAAAAAAAAAAAGCTCAAAAACCAAGCAAAAAATCCCCAACCAAAATCCCTCAAAATAAAAAACAAACAAAACCTTGAAAAAACCCTACTCCATTATTCTTCTCGCCATTCCATTTCCTGTACTTTCCTTATCTTGTTTGACTTTTCGTTTCTCTTCCCTCACTGTCTTTGTGTATGACAACATTTTTTTTTAATTTTATTTCTTTTCCTGGACTATCATAACTAGTTTCCTATAGTTACCCTCCCCTTATTATACTTCCTGTATTGATCTGTGTCCTCCTCTATCTTTACACTCTTCTTGATTCTTCTCTCTAGTGTTTCTAGATGATATTTCTCTCTATATTTTTTAACCTCATCTTTCTCTATTTCTCTCTCAATGCTTAAAACATCTACTTCCATCTAAGGGACATATCTTTTTACTAACAACAGATAATATTCGTTATTTCAGTATATGTTATAGAGCCGAGCTTTACCTTTGGGATTTTCTTTTTTGTGGCTTCAATTTACTTGAGGTAAGTCTACTGTTTACTATGAATAACATCACATTATTACAATATCAGACAGAGTACATTCTGTTACAGGTCTATTTCCAGTCACTTTCTATCTAGTATGGTTCCCATTGAATCTGTTTCTTCTCTGGTTTTTGGTTGTTTTGTTTTGTTTTTTTTAAATTTTTTGGGTATGTTGTTTATATAAAGGAATCTTTTTGTTTTCATTTGTACACAACATCAATAAAAATTGATGCTCTATGAAACAGCTTTGTGCGTTTATGAAGCTTGTTCTGCAGAGTAGTATCAAGCGAGGTGTGCAGATCCTATCATCTGGTGCACTTACATGTCAACTGATAGACAGACTATAAGTATCTACAAATGTCATTGACTACAGCAGTCAAAAAAATAGGCTCTTAGTTGCCAAAATTTGAGTCACAGGTTGGTTTTCTTTCTTATGTGAAAGGACTGGAAACTGTCTCACAAATCTTTATTCTCAAGTTTATTTTATCTGAGTTTAGAAAGAATTTAGTTTCTTGGTATTTGTTAAATATGTACTACAGAAAAGACATGATTAAGGAGCTCCAGATGTAAATCAGTCTCTTGGCTATACAGGCTATTCAGGCAGTCAGTTGCTGAAATTAGCATTTGAAAATAGACAATGAAACTATTGTTTGGCAGTACAGGCTTTCTGAAGAGATGGAGACAAATTTCATTTGTGCATGTGTAGCTAATAAAGAAAAGGTATTATATACATCAAAAGCAGTGTGGCAAACAAGTCAAGGGAGGTGATTCTCCCCCTTTACTCCACTCTCATGATACCTCACCTGGAGTATTGCATCCAGCTGTGTGATTCCGAGTACAAGAAGGATGTGGACCTATTGGAGCAGGTCCAGAGAAGGGCTACCAAGATGATCATATGGTTGGAGAGTTTCAGCCTGGAGAAGAGGAAGGGAGGGGAGGGGAGGCTTCAGTAAAACCTTAGAGCAGCCTTCCAGTAACTAAATTAGGCAAACAAGAGAGATGGAGAGGGATGATGGCTTTAAACTGAAGGACTATCAGTTTAGACTGGATATATGATAGAGTGGTAAAGCACTGGCGCAGGTGGCCCAGAGAGGTGGTAGTTGGTCTGTCCCTAGAAACATTCAAGGTGAGGTTGCATGGGCTCTCAGCAACCTGGCCTAGTTCAAGTCTCTGTTTATTGAAGGGAAGTTGGGCTAGATGACCTTTAAAGAAAAACCCTACCAACTCTTAACGATTCTATGGTCGTCAAAGACACTTTTGCTTTTGCAAGTGTAGTCTTAACACAGTAGTTTTTTTGCATATATGTTTAATTAAGAGTCTCAAAAGGCAGAGTATCATAATAGATATATTACTTTAAGATTCCAGTAGGTTTATAAATGGCTGATTTTCTTCTTTCTCCTGACAAAACACTTCATAGCCTGATTTTTATTTTGCTAATCAAACATCATATGTGACTCTTAAAGACAAAAATTCACTTTGAAGTCACGCAGAAATAACATATATAAAATAATCTTGTAAGAAGTTGAAAGAACCTGGTTTCAAAGCCATATAAGCTTAATTGGAAAAATTACTTTTATTTACAGCTTTAAATGATATGAAGCCTTTAAGTTCTTTATTATCTATGAAAATGCATCCACAGAAAATTGTATCATGCTTTCTCTAAGAAAATTTCTTTCAATTTAGGAAGAAAGTAGGTGTTTTGGCAAAAGAGTTTACAGTAGTGTGCCTAGATTTTAGCAAAGCCTTTGATACCATCTCCCATAGTAAACTCCTGGTGAAACTGGTGGCTTGTGGCTTAAACAGGTTTACTCTATCCTGTGTTAAGAACTGGCTGGGTAACTGAGCTCAGACAGTAGTGGTGAATGGTGTCACATCCAGCTGGAGGTCAGTCACTAGTGGGGTTCTTCAGGGTTCAGTGTTGGCGCCACTTTTGTTCAACATCTCTATTGATGATCTGGACGAGGGGATGGACTCCATCATTAGTAAGTGTGCAGATGACACCAAGCTTGGAATAAGTGTTGAGCTGTTAGAGGGTTGCAGGGCTCTTCAGAGAGACCTTGACAGGTTGGATAGATGGGCTGAATCCAATAGTATGAGGTTTAGTAAATCTAAGTGCCAGGTTTTACACTTTGGTCACAATAACCCCATTCAGAGCTATAGACTGGGGACAGAGTGGCTGGAGAGAGGCCAGGCAGAGAGGGACTTGTGAGTGCTAGTTAATAGGAGACTGAACATGAGCCTGCGGTGTGCCTAGGTAGCCAAGAAGGCCAGTGGCATCTTGGCCTATATCAGAAATAGTGTTGTCAGTCAGACTAGGGAATTTATTCTTCCCCTATATTCGGCATTGGTAAGACTGCACCTTGAGTAAGTACTGTGTCCAGTTCTGGGCCCCTCAGTTTAAGAAAGATGTTGAGTTTCTGGATGTGTTCAGAGAAGGGCAATGAGGATGGTGAAAGGGCAGTAGTACAAGCCCTATGGGGAATGACTGAGGGAGCTGGAGTTGTTCAGCCTGGAGAAGAGGAGGCTTAGAGGAGACCTTATTGCTCTATATAACTACCTTAAGGGAGGTTGTAGTCAGGTGGAGGTCGGTCTCTTCTCTCAGGCCCCCAGTGACAAAACAAGAGGACACAATCTTAGGCTGTGACAGGGGAGGTTTAGGCTGGATATTAGTAAAAAATTTTCACAGAAAGAATGATTTCCCATTGGAATGGGCTGCCCAGGGAGGTGGTGGAGTCACTGTCCCTGGATGTATTTAAGGAAAGATTGGATGGTGTACTTAGAGGCATGGTTTAGATGATGAGATGGTGTTGAGTAGGTTGATGCTAAGTAATAGGTTGGACTACAGTGTTAATTCTGTGTGTAGCATACCACCAAGGAAAAGCATTACATTAAAGCATTAGCAAACACCAACCCTATACAATTTAGTGTAGCAAACAAAGACACGGTCCACAAAAACACTTAATCTAAATCAATCAGTAACCCAGCCTAGTACAATACAAGATCCTTTGGTTTTAAGTTACCCACAAAAGAAAGGAAACAGTAAAAGAGAGTGATAGAAAAGAGAGGAAGAAAGAGTGAAGAAGTAAAGAGAAAGAAAGGGAGAAAAAAGAGAATAATTACCTCCAAAGATTACATGTTGTCAGATCTCAAGACTGAAAGTTGACTAAACATGGAAGTTCTTTGTGTGTTTTTATGTGGTTGGTTGGCTTTTGTGACCACTCTGCCCCAGGCGAGACATCTGGTCCTCCGGCCATTCCATGTCCTCCTAGCCAGAGTGATAGGTGCCACAGTCAGTGAGAAACTCCAGGGGGGTTTGTGCAGGCGGGCTGTCGGGCAGGTCTTCCTCGATTTGACAGACAGCCATATCGTCCTTGGCCATGTGCTCGGCCACAAACCACATGCTCTCTTTGGAGAGCCCTGGACATGAGCTTTACACCAGCAGGCCCAGCCATGCAAGCCAAGTGGAGCCATGCAGCTTACAGGCTTCAGGCTCTCACATACACACGCACACACACACAAGCTGGTTAGTTCTGACCCAAATAATTAATGAAGTGAGATTCAGATCCAGGATCTCACAGAAGTATTACAGACATATTTTAGATTTTCAGTCAAAGTCTTCTAGCAGTATCAGACTGACTAAGTAGTTTTAATCCTAGACTTGCGTGCAGAATGATTAACGTATGGTCTGCAGAAAGAGCTTTCCAATCTGGAAACCTACTATCAGATATTTTATTTAAGGTGTATGAGATGGAGAATTTTGTAAAAGGAGGTGTGGGAGCACATGGTTACTTCTGAGTGTCTTTATTGTATAAATTACATTTATTGTGTAATTACATTTGCTACCTGTTTCATATTCGTATATTAAGTAGACTTGACTTTGACAGACTGCCTGCTTAATAACAATGTCAAGCCTAATGTCAAATTCTTCCAGAAATGCAAAAAGTAAAAGGTGGTATCTGTAAAGGCAAAAGAGACAATTTTCTTTTAAATCTTCACCTCTTTTACAATAAAGCTTTCTTTTTTTTCAGGGTTTCCTTCAGTACCAGAAGTGGCACCAGAAATCATGTCAGTGCAGTCTTGTGCTGTATTAGCACACTTACCTCCTAATGGATAGGAAGTTTGCCTTTGATGATTAAAGGTCATTAGCTTGCTTCTAAGTTGTTGTTTTTTTCCCATGCTGCTCTTTTACATAAATGTTTAACCTTGAATTCATAGGTTGCTTTCCCATCGTGCATGAATGTTTAACATTGAATTCAGTGCCTCTCGTTTAGTAACTAAAGGAAAGACTTTCAGCTGTCATCTTTACCTAAGGGAGGACAATTTCTGTCTTCATTTATCAAAGGTCCAATGATCCCCCACCCCTGCCATTTTAATTGGGAAATGGTAGTTTATTGTTAAACAAAAATGTAAGTTAAAGTATCCAAATAGAAAAGGTTACTAAAAAATGGCAATGGTTCCCTGCGGGGCAACTTGGCAAACCTTTCCATCAATGTACTTTTACTCAGATCTCAAATAAAACAACAATAGTCAACACTTAATGAATTTATACCACATTTTATGTCTTTCTACATATCACTTGATGTTTTTTGGTCTGCTGTTGCTTCTAGATATTTCCCTTGTTGATAATGTCTTTGTGTTGCTACCAGGTCTAATTTGGCTTTCAGCTAAGCTTTTGAATTTTTTATAATAAAGTAATTTACAGATGCTAGAAGATAAATTAGCACTGCAAATGCAGTTAAATTGCATAATCACACAGATTGATTTTGTGTTAGCCTTTGAGATGTATAGATACCTTGTGGCATCTCTATCAAGAAAAGACAGTGAAAGCAAAAGCCTTTCCATTTCTCTGGAAAACAAGGAAAAACGTGTCAAAGGACAAAAGAAATAGTGCAGCTGTTTGACTGAAATGCCTGGTGGGTTTTAATGTTCAATATACAGGTAGCACTCAGTATTGACATTGTCTTCCCAGACAGCATACACCACAAAGTATTCTTGCACACAAAGCACAATTTGTATGTACGGCAAAGAGTGGGGTTTATTTGGTTGTGTGGTTTGTTTTAGCATTGTCACTGATTTGGAACGAAAATGAAAATAATGAAGAATATGGCAGATTTTTTGTGTTCAGAGGAGATTTCTTGAAAAAATTAGGGCACGCCAGGATTAATATGATCAGGAGAATATGTCCAAGAACACATGCAAAATACAAAATTATCCCTCTAGTAGATAAAAACATTTCATTTAGTGCAAGGAGCTTTGAAGTTTACCGTGAGGATAAGTGCCATTTGGCTGCTAAGGTCTTATGAACAGAACATTGTCACTTGCAGGGACACACTGTGACCACAGGTTTGTTTCAGTATGTTCTAAGTTGCAGTCATGGGGATAGATGTGCCGTGAATTTCAGTTCATGAGGTTGTACTTTTACAGGTTCTATGTACCAAATCTATGATCCAAACACACTGTCCTCAGCTGCTGGCTAAGGCAGTAGACATCATTGTATTTATCACTGGAGTCAAGAGAATAAACTAGTCAATCTGCAAGGAAAAATTTTGAAGTAATTAATTTTACTGCACTCAGAAAAGCTGGACTTTTTGTTGCATATTCAGTCATAAAGTCACAAAGATAAATACAGGGAAAGCTCTGATGATGTAGAAAATTGAACAACACATAAATGATCTGAAAACAGCTTGCAATTAAAAAATTGCTGATGTTCACTGTCAGTCACCATCACAGTCAAATGCATTGATCTAGAGATTTTTGAGCTTATGGTTTTTTTAATGTTTTACTTTCAAACAAAATTGTATGAGTTCATCATCAAAGGCAGGTAAATCTTAACCTCGTATAGAGCCCATAACAGCAAAGAACACAGAAGCTGGATAAGAAAAGTGGGAAAAAAAGTTTCAGGGCAAATATATAGATGTGTTCAAAAAACTTGTAAAAAAATAAAAAAAAAAAAAATAGTATGGTAGATGTATCTTCAAAAACATGAAAGTGGAGCAATCAAATGAATGAGGCAATGCAAAGAAAATGGAAATGGCTATGTACTGTGACTTACAGAATTAGGCTAATTCAGCTTTTCCTGCATCTATAATATAGTTTATATATAGAAATAACATTTTTAGGTGGACATTTCGTGGTTGGATGAGAATTAGATCTTGTTACACATTTGCACTTATTTATTTTGTTGCTGGTTTGTGGTTTTTTGGCAAAGATTGTCTTTACTTCTTGGTCTCATATTTAATGCGCTAACAGTTATGGAGCAGAAATTCAGTTAATAAGATATAAATGTTAAAATTCAACATATGTATTTAATACCTTTATGGATAATTGGCAGCAATACAAAACCTTGTGTAAGGAGTGTTGACAAGTTTCAATAAAATTTGAAAGAAACAAGAAGTAACGTGACATTTGTACCTCTAACATTCTTATGTTAATATGTTGATGAACATGATGGATGGTGTGGGTGTTTCTGAGAACACACTGAGAAACAAATTACTTATAATTGGAATGACAGGGCAAAAGAACCATGTTGTCTGCTATGCTATGTGAAACACTTTGAAAAACCAAACAACCAAACACCTGAAATGTTAATATTTTGTCTCCAAAAAGAGCTTAAAGAAAAAAAGCGCTTTGTCTAATTTAGCTAATATTTTCATCCAAAAAGGAGACAAGGTTTAATAAAATACTAAGTAGACATGCACTACATAGTACTATTTTAGTTAACATTAAGATATAGATTTACACATATATTAGTATTCTGACTTACAGTCTGAAATCTAGTTGTAGAATGTGCTGCATGTTCAGCACCTTTAAAAGGATTCTTTCTGAGTCAGAACCTGTGCTGGGGAGATTTTTGCATATGAAACAAAGGGCAATTTATTATTGAGGGAAACAAACCATCAGGTTATATGAAAGATTCATTTTAAATATAAGGATATAGGTTAGGGAAATACATTATTTTCAGTGAAGATGAGACTCAGTATTTGAACAGGAAAGTTAGATATTTTTTTCTGTTTGATTTTATTTTTTTCTATTTAATTTAATGCCTCTACTCTCATTAAAGCTGTTAGAACCTAAGGTCAGATTGTTGCTATGCTGCAGGGAAACATTGATACAGACAAAACTGAACACACCCAAAAAAAGTGAGAGACAGTCCCAGTCTCTGTGGTTGAACACATAAATGTGAGGAAATGAAAAAATTCGGAGCAAAAGCCACTTCGGGTTACTCTTTCAATGTTTCCCTAGATGGTGTGCAAATCTATATTCTGTAAAAAGAGTTTCCTGAAATGGAAACCGATGTTAAGCTAGAGTGAGTAGAACCATAGAAACGGTTTAATAATAAATCATTTAGGCTAGAAAATACCTCTAAGATCATTAAGACTGCTAAGTTCACCACTAAACTGAGTACTTCATCTCTCCTTGAGTGCCACTTCTAAATGTCTTTTAAATATCTCCAGGAATGCTGACTCATGCTCACAGAATCATAGAATCACAGAATGCTTTGGGTGTCAAAGGTCATTCAAATATCATCTAGAAAAACACTTCTGCTGTGAGCAGGGGCATCTTTCACTAGATCAAGTTGTCAAGACCCTGTACCCCATGAGTTTGAATACTACCAATGAAAGGGCATCCACAGCATCTCTGAGCTACCTGTTCCAGTATATCACCACCCTCATTGTAAAATATTCCTTCCTTTTATTAAGTGTGAACCTATCCTCTTTCATTTTAAAATCATTGCCTCTTATCCTGTATCTACAGATCTTTATAACCTCTCTCTTTAACCAATGAAAGGCCATGATTAGATCTGTTGTTCTTCCTCTCAGCTCTCTCAGCCTTTCTTCCTAGTAGAGGTGTTTCAGCCTTCTCTTTTTGTGGCCCTTCTCTAAATCTGCTCTAATAGGTCTATCTCTTTCTTGCCCTGAGGGGCCTAGAGCGGAATGCAGTGTTCCAGATGGGAATCTCATGACAGCAGAGTAGAGGGGAGAATAATTTCCTTTGACTTCCTGTCCATTTTTCTTTTTATGCAGTTCAGAGTATGGTTGACTTTCTGGGCTGTATCTACAATGTGGATCAATAAGAAAGAATCAACTTTGAAAAGCTGATGAAAAAAGTTCCTGAAAGAGCATTAAAAAAGGAAATTAAAAAGGGTCTAAAAAAAGAGAAAAATGTTTTACTACTTTACTACTTTTGAGGCAGGAAGGAATCACCTCTTCAGACTTTGTATTTGCAGCTGTTAACTGTTCAAGGCTAAGCATCTAAGGTTCTCTTTTATAAGTACAGCTTGGCAGGCATCCTCAAGAGAGCTCATTACTCCTTTCGTCTTGACCAGTTTTCTCAGGCTGGCAGGAATTGCCTCTCTTCACTGAGTACAAGGGGCTTGAATAACTACTGTTAGATTAGAAGAAGCCTGTGTTACATTACTCTTTACTGTCTTTACTTTTTTTTTTCTAACAAAACAAAAAATTTATACAAAAATTATAATCTCACTATTGTGATGGGAAAGACTCATGTCCTCATGATGCAAATGGCATTATGTCACCTTTTAACATGCTGTCACTGGCAACATATTCTACTTTCTTTGAAAAAAGTTTCAAGCTCAAGATATTGATAAAATACACTTGTTAGTGAATACCCCATTGCAAAAAAAGTTCACAGAGTACATGAGGGATAAAGAATCTTTAATGATGCCAAAAAGGTTTATCCTTGACTAGACCTGACAGCAATACATTAAGATATTTTGAAAAGAAAGTCTACTTAGAAATATTTTATATCAGAGGACAGAATGGTTTTGCAATATATTTAACAGTTTGCAGCCTTTTAAGAAAACAAAGCTATAAAGATTTTTTTTTCTATTAGTTCTAGATGTATTAAGAAAGCATTAACGGAATTATACAATCTGACCATTTAAAGCAATTGCATTGTAAATTGAAAACCTTTTTGGTCTGAGTTTATTATACATCTCTTTGAGGCAAACTATTTTCTACACTAATTAATTTCTGTTCTGTTACTCCTGCTATCTTTTCATACACTTAAATTTTCTATCTCAGTGCTGAAATAAACACAATATACTATATGTCTTAAAATTTTACCAGTAGAACTTTCATTTCTGAAAGATCAGAACCCATTGCATGTGCTCTGCTGCTCTGTAAATTTGATATCAACTCATAGTAAAGAATATCCAAATAAATCAACAGCACTGGTTTCCGTGCAGCCTCACATTTTCCATGAAGGTATCTTGTGCAAGAACTGACCAGACTGAGACTGGATTACCTGATCAAATCTGATATAACTGCTACATGAGACATGATGAATGAGGGCTACTACATCTCCAAAGTTCTTTCATAATCCTATTGCATTCCACATTCTTCCTTCACATACGTTTGTGTATTAGAGACACTGTTCTGTGATAAAGTTTCAATCTATTGCTATATGAGGCATTTTTAGTTGCAGTATCATTTTTCCATTTTAAAAAGATGAGTTTCCATGTGTAAGACCCTCCTGTCTATAATGCTACTGATCAAAAAAAATTACTACAAAAGTAAGCTTACTGGAAGAAAGAGAAACACATCAGGCATCTGTAAGGGAGAAAAAAGTATGCTTGGGCAAGAGCCAAAAAGTACAAGGAAAATGTGAAAGAAACACCTGCTAAAGAAAATAAAAGAAGTTAAATACACCTATATATTTGAGGTGCCTTTTGTAAATACAGAAGAATGTAGAAATATCAACATAAACACTGAAATATAGGTCCTTATTAGCATCTGAGGAGTTCACACAAAACAGAGAATTCAAACCTAAAAACAATAGAAACCTTACTTCTGAACTTCGACATGTTCTAGGCTTGTTTCTTCCAGCTAAATTTTGTGTGCTCTATTGTTCATAGCTCAGGCCACGTCAATGCAATAACCAGGGATTAAATGCTAAAACTGCTTCTTTGTGTCAGCCCAAATCCCTGTGTCAGTGAGGGGGAATGAAGAGGACACTTCTGCACTTACTACTCCCAGTAAGGAGTGGGTCTCATTTTGTCCTGGTGAATTAGATGTGTACAACAATCAGTAACAGTAATATCATGATCTGTGACATTCTCTCACATAGAACTATGTTCATAAGAGATATTTTTATTCTGCTGCTGAGTTGAAGGAGTACAGCATTTTATGGGTTCAGACTAAACTATGAAAAATGTCAGCTGAATTAAGAAATTGATGTCTATAATCTCATTTGATTCAAACTAAAATTGTTATAGACACCTTGGAAGAAGAGTCCTGCCTTAATTTTATCATGTTTTTACTTGGATTATAATTGGATATGCTTTGTGAACTGTTTGAGCCCTTTGTTTCTCTCCTAAAAGTACCTTCACCACCACTTCAGGCAGAGGAATAAATTACCTATCTCTTCTGTCTTGCTGAAATTATACTTTCCCATTTTGATTTGCAATATTAAGATAAGGAAGGATACTCTGGCCATCTTATATGCAGTACCATTAGAAATATACGGTGATCAGAAAATTCAAATGCTTTGTCATTTATAGTTTGCAGATAATTGGAAGCTCTTTCCTGACTATTGGTTCAAAATACCTTTATGGAAAAGATAGTAATATTTGCCAGTCCTGAATAGGACTGAGACATTATGGCATCTGATGGCTCCTTGGTACATTAGGGTGAGGATTCATTTCGAGTAGAGATATTTAGAAGTCCATGGTGTGCACATTTACAGCTGAGCTAATTATTTAGCACCTGCCACTCTTAAATCCTTGCTGGCTGGGTCTGATCACTTGGCCATCCTGCAGGTGCTGCATGATTGCACTTAAAATTATAAAAAACAGTATGATTCCTGTTAATGTTCCTGTAATGCTCACTGTCATGACATGGGGAGAGCCCAGCCACAAAGAATAAATGGTTTGATGCTAGCTCAAGACAATTGTTCTCTTCAATGTCCATTCCACTGGTTGGCTGGTTTTTACTCTCAGTTGGGTTGAGCCAAATATACTCCTCCCCCGTGCTCTTCTGGCTAGTCCAAGAAGACATTCACAACCCTTTGATTAGTGCTGGGAAATCACTTATACAACTGCTAGAGCCACTCAGTTGTTACAGCGAGTTGACCCAGTCAAGTGACAGAGCCTTTTATCTAAAACAAAGGTCACTCTGTGGTTCCATTTTTATTGAACTAAGTCCAGCTTTCCCTACAATAGTTCTGATCACTTCATATGTTGTTCTAGCTTGGACTCAGCTTTGTGAATACACCTCCTAAAGCCATTTCTTCCAAGACTTCTTTCTTTGTGGAAGTTTACTGCTAAGTCACAGAGACTTTTAACCTTACTCTTCTAGAGAAGCAGACATAATGTACCTGAGTTATCAACCTACAGTTTTAGTTAAAAGCATGTCTAATATATCCCTGTAGATAATATGCAGAGGGGTGTAGCCTTCACCCAAAAAATCTAGAAATGAAACAAAAATTGAACAAATAAAATCTTGAAGTTCAACAGCTAACTCATACTTCTAAGTAGACTCCAGATATTCTTTTTATTCTTGTCTCCTTTACTCACTCTTACTTTTTTATTATTGAGAGTCCTCTCAGATTTTCCTCTGTTTCAACACAAGGTGTTTTTGTTTTATTGTATTTGGTTAAAACAAAGATGCTATCAACAGGACTGTCTACTAAAATTTACTAGTCGAACTACACTATTATATCAGAAAAAATACTGCAATATAATGTCTATTTCTATACAATACTTCATATTTCTCCAGCTGTTTTTCTTTAAGCTAAACAAAGCCATCCTATGTGCCCTTATAAAGTCAAAGATTTGCTGAGAACATCAGAATTGGGAAAAAAAGTTACTTATCAGCATAAAATTTCTTGTTAGCCACAGAGCTGCAAGTTCAAACAACTTGGGAAGTAGAGTAGGATTACAGGAATAAATTTTCATCAATGTTACACCAAGTGATGCCAATATAAATTAGAGTAACTCCAAAGATCTCTTGCAGAGTCGTGCCAGATGTTCACCAGAGTATCTGTGATCAGCATTCACTCTTAAGACTTTAACAGAAACATTAATGAAATATGTCACCTACCACCAAACACACCATATAAAATGCATAGCCCTAATTGCCTACAGAACAAAAATCTGTTATTCTTTGCAATGATAGCTCAGCCCTCAAAAGCATTTAGAGATACACTGCATAGGCTGGCTTTTTTCATGCTTATTTTTGGTATTGAATGGTAATATTTCAAAGCTGTATTGATTTCTATTCTTTCTACAGTTGGTTAATATTACAGGAAGTCATTAAGTGTATTAATATAGAACTGAACAGAAATATCAGTGCTTTTCCACAGAAACAAACAAGCAAACAAACAAACAAACAAGTCCTTTGTGATTTCATCTAGGAATATATGTATGCAAAATGTTTTGCCTCTGAAATATCATAGTATTTCTACATTTGTTAAAGAAATTTCAGAAATTGCTAGTACCCAATAAAACTACAGCTTTACCGATAGAGAATTAATTGGCTGTTTAATGGTTCTTTTTTTGCCCCCAGAGGTTTCATATACAGGTTAAGTGTTTTCATATTATAACCTTGTAATACAGAATTTGTATTCCTTAGTAATTGTATTTGGATTGATAGGAATTCAATGCTCTTTATAATCTGAGAATATAAGAGTTAATTAAGACCAGATTCCTCAACAGGGATTTTTTTCAACTGTCCTTGTTCTCAAGAAATAAAATTCCTTAGGATAGATATTAAACTTGCATCTGGCCTTTATGGGGGTTTTTGGTGTTAGTAGCTCATTTTGAACCTTTTTGTTCATCATTGCTTCAAATCCTAGCAATCATACCAGTTCTGTTCTTACAATATGTCAATAGCATGACGTGACAGATAATGCTGAAGCTGCCAATATGCTCAGAATATTAATAATGAGAAAAATCACATTCAATTAAGGTAAATGCAGATCTCAGGTTCTAGCAAGAATACAGGATGATATCTAAAAATAAGCAACCATTATTCTAAACCAATGCCTATCTTTCTTCCTGAATGAATTACATTTTATAAATAGCTGGTGTGTGAGTGAGAAATGGGAACATTTAGATTATTTCTGTCTACTGGAATTTATGAAATAGGGGCTTATGTGATGGACAACCGATCATCACATATCAAATGCATGCAATTTAATATTAAAAGACATTTTATTTCTCTGTGGGATAGCTATTTTGATTAGCCGAATTTCCGTGTCATGCAAATACTTGTGGAAAAAAATTTCAGAATGTCACTATTTCAGGATCCTTTTTATTAGTAGATGTGGGAAAAACCCAGCAACTTACGCAAGAAAACTCTTTCAGTAAATTATGTGTTTTAGCTACACTATAATGGACAAAAAGACATACTGTGAAGGAAAAATCTGATGCTGTGGTGAAGAAAGGCAGGCTGCAAGGAATTTTTGAATGGCCTGGCTTGGAAAGATCATCCTAAAGGTCATCCACTTCTAACCCAATGGCATGGGCGGGAACACCTTGCCTGGCCCTGCACACTCCCAAGGGTGTAGCATCCACAGTTTCTCTGGGCAACCTGTTCCTGTGCCTTCCCCACACCATCCTTCAGAGTAAAGAATTTCTTCCTGACATCTAATCTAAACCTCCCCTGTTTCAATTTGAAGATATTCTCCCTTGTCCTATCACTACATGCCCTTGTAAAAAGTTTCCATCTTTCTTGTAGGCCCCCTTCGGGTACTGAAAGGCTTCAATTAGGTCACCTCATAGCTTTCTCTTTTACAGAGTGAATAATCCCAACACTGAGAGAAGAACTCAGTATTTCTTCATAGGAGGGGTGCTTCATCCCCCTAAGCAACTTAGGGGCCCTCCTCTGGACTTGCTCCAGCAGGTCAATGTTCTTCCTGTGCTGGGAAACCCAGAGCTAGATGCAGCACTCCAGGTGAGGTCCTGCGATAGTGGACTAGAGGGGCAGAATCACCTCCCTGGATCTGCTGGCCATGCAAATGTTGCTACACAAAGAAGGCAGGTCTGGACAACAGGTAAGTAGGATTCTTGTTTAGCTGGTGGCAGTTGCTGGCAGCCTTTTGGAAGTTGTAGTGGGAGACTTCTATAGAGGAAAAAACCCCAGAAAATCCTTCACAAGGTAGAAACTTTCCTAATTTGGACAACACAGAGAGAAAAAGAGGGACGTTTGCTAGGTGGAGTCATAACTAGACAATAAAGCCTGAGACCCTTGTGGTGTACACAGTGAAGTCTCAGAGGCAGAAGAAAAAAAAGATTATGTAGGAACTTCAGACTGTGAAGTTAACTGTAACCTAACAAAATGCTGAGATTCAAAACAAATTGCTGAGATTCAAATTCAAAGGAAGCCATTCTGTCAGGGCACATGGACAAGGGGGAATTTCATTTATAAATATTCCTATTTTAATATTTTTCTTCCAATAGGTAATTTTCTCACTTTTTGGTTAAATTTAAACTCGACGCTCCTGAAAATCTCAGGTTTTTCAGGTACGCTCATTTTAAAGGAAAGGAACAGGTGGATCATCAAAACTCTGGCCAAGTCAGGTATCTGCCTTCAGGGATGGATGAACTTTTCAACCAAGTGAACCAAGTCCATTGAGAAGAATATTATGGTATGTCAATGTGCAATCTGCTTGTAGTTTCTAAGACTGTAGACTCTTTCATGGCTTTCTCCAAGGTAGCTATGGGAGTGGAGTCTGGCAGTGGGGAATGAATTCCTGTTTTTCTACTTGAAGCAAATGTGCCCAAGGTAATTCAGCCCATCCCTCTTACTGCTGAAAAACTAGTTAGAATATTTAAGAAAAATTCAAGTGTGCTTTACCTCAGAGCTCCATTTCAGCTTTAAGTTATGAGGACTTTGGCACTATCTTGCTGTATAGTTTTGCAGACTTCCAGTTGTGGCTACCCGGGTCCCCCCAAAGACACACGACCACACAGATGTAGTGTCAGAGGAGAAATCTGTTTATTGTTTACAAGAATACTTTTTTATAGTCTACATATAGTTTATACTTTTCTAACCACTGAGAAGCAATTCTCATATCACTTCTGTCTCGTCCAATCAGACACTGCCATGTTGTGCAAGCATCTTCCTTACATGACATGGTCAGTCCTTTCACTTTCAGTTCAGCTCCTTCTTCAGCTCCCTGGGTCCTAGATTCCACCTGCCATCTGTGACTGACAAAGAACATTCACTGGCATTTCCCTACATACAGTGTAGATTTCTGTCATGTTAAACCTTGCGATAACATTATCTCTGCTTTCTTCTTTGTCTATTTTTTTGCTCAGTGGTGGGTGATACTGGAATTTCCTTGCTTCCTGCTGGGACATATAGTAACTACAGGAAAGAGAGAGTCTCTTAATAAGATATCAAAGAAAAGATAAACTAGAAAATGAAGGCATCTTTGTGTGACAGGGGACTCCACATTTTTCATTACATCAGAATTTCTGTTAAAACATAAAAATACTTCTCTATGCTTATTTCCAAAATATATTTACTCTTCTTACTGTTTCATGTGAATATTTTAATGATAATATAAATGTATTTTAATAACTAAATCAACAGTAAAAATGATGTACTCCTTTTCTTGGATGTCACTTTCAGGGCACATGATGTCTAAGACTGTGAAACTGAACACAGCATTATACACAGAGCTTTCAAATCACAGCTTTCTTTCAATGACTGGCACCATCTATATGAATATAACTTTTGTTCTCTCACAAACACATATGTGAGTATGGGCTTGCCTTTTCACATATTCCTCTGCTTGGCTCTTATAAAGGATGTATGTGTGTGTTCAAGAATGGATTCAAGAGGAAATAATTCATCAGGTAGATTTCTAGTAGGGAATTGATTGGTCTTTGAAACCATTACTTATACTGACTGTGCACAGGGAGTTTGTATAACACATATTTATTTGTATCTGTCCTACAAAAATAAAGATCAAAATGAATGCCAGATATGCAACTATTACATGTCAGTTTAACTGCAATGATCCTTGATTTCATCAACTTTTACACATTCTCTAGACATCTTATTCTCCATGCAACATCATTCCACTGGCTGGAAAAAGAAGTCAGTTTCTTGTAACCATAAGTCAGCCCTGAAAGTAAATTATCAGTGAATGGTATTTTCAAATGGTTCATAGTGCCTGCATCTTACTGAGAAAAATTATTGTCTTAATATCATTGCAAATTACAACTGAAATATTATACATACTAGAATTGTGTTGAATGCTTTATTTAGGAAAACACTGGATCAAAAAATCCCATATCATCACTTAAATATTTGCACCATAGCATTCCATACATTCTTAAAAATTAAAGCTGTCTGGCCTGGCTGTATTTGCTTATGAAAAATAGCTCAGTCTTAAATAAAATCATAAAAATTGCACTTTTCATTTCTAGAAGTAATCAGCTATGACATTCAATGACAAAAATCTTTGCTCTATTCGTTTTCTTCTTCTTCTAGGAAAATAAAAATGAAATGTTTATAAAGGTGATGATCAGAGCAATTGTAATGCAACCTCCCCCCTTTCTTTCATCCATTTTAAATCTGAATGCATGCTGGGAGAGTTTGAAGGCTCTTTATAAGATATTCTGAGTAGTTTATGAAAAATTATTTCACTCTTACTACCTTTTTACCATTCTTTTCCATTTTTTTTATTATTTTCAGCTGTAAAGAATGAACATTTGAAAAATATTATCTCAAGTTTTCATCACATTTATAAGTCTATGGGGCCTAATCCCTACTCTAGCTGTAGCTTTTTGTTCTCAGTGAAAAAAGCCTCTGCAAAAAGGATTTTAGCCCACTAGCATTGATCTAATGAAATATTTAAGACTGAGAAGCAAGACTGTAATATTAGGTAGTTTTCTTTTAAGAGATGATGTTTCTATTCTTCTAAATGATAAATAAAGAAGATACACATATCTTCTTTTTTATATATCTTGTACAAGACACATGGGAGAAAGCAAGTCCACATATAAGTATTTGTTTTTTTCATTTTTAAGAGACTGCAATGGTATTTCATCCTAGAGAATGACTGGTTTCTTTAACAAGTAAAATTTTTAACTCTGCATTGCTGTATGAATTTATTCTCAAAAATTTATGTGGAAGTTCTACAATGTAAAAGTTAGCTACCATTGCTAGATTATGCTGGTTTCTGAGATATGATGTTATGCTTACCGTCTTCAATAAGAACTTCACTAACTTTGACCCAATTCTGAAAATTTGACCGAAAACTGAAGTGAAATGAAATTTATGATTTTTCTTCTACCAAAAGGGTATTTGACCTTGCAACCAGGTAAGGAAGCATAAATACCTATAGATGTTAACCCTGCAGAGGAGTCATGGCAAAGAAAAAGTTAAGAATGTGATGCTTACTTTAAAGCTACTTGAAAGTAGACAGAAAAATAGGTCACATAAAGTAGGAAATTAAAAATTTGCAACTGTAATGAAAGTATGTATATTTGTGATATGCAGAAATCAAAGGATTTAAACTAGAATTCTTCTCCATTTATATGGCATAATTCTTCATACAGTTTCATTCATTTTTTCCCATGAAGATGGTAGAGGTGAGCCCTTTCAATCAATAGAGGAGAAATTACTATGAATTTGGATAATGACATAGACATAGTCAGAAACACCACCACCAACACCTCATTCCTGCCTTCATTGTTCTATATTCTGTCATGCTTTAATGATTTAATGAATGATGCCCATGTCACGTTTTATACATTGTGGCTTTATCTAATTAAAGGGAAGTACTTTAAAGCAAAAAACTGGTAGATTTGTCTCTACCTCTCTGCATATACATTGAATAATTTACTTACAGTTAACACAATATATCTATCTTTAGAAGCTTAATTCTTAGCCATCTTCTACATTTTCTCAATGATCAGAACAGAGGGAAAACTTATATCCTGGATATATGTCTTACAGAGAAAAAAATTCCCTACAGAAGCTACCTTTATTATTTACTATCTAGAAAAGCTAAATTGTGTTTTAGATACTTAATGTTAGGGACAAGGAATCCTCCTTCATTTTGGGTTAAGTACTTGAGAGAGACTGGTGAACTCTTCTTTCAATGTGAAATGGTTCTAGGTCAGAAATCTTATAATTGCTTTGAAATAGGCTCTGCTCACCTTCATATATAGTTTCCAGATTCAAAATAGCTTTGCTTCCTGAGTGAGCAAAGCAGCTCAATTCTGATGGTACTGTCCATACTGGTACATTCATATGAAACTGGTACAGCACTTTTAAAGACCATACCCGGATAACCCAGTGCATTTGTCTAAAAAGAGTCTGGGGGGAGGAGAGGAGAGAAAGGAAAAAAAGAAGGAAAAAGCCAAGCAACTCACGCATTTCACCAAAGTGCTCATTTGGTTTCTCAGACATAAAAAATGATCTGTAAATAAACTTTTCCTGTTATTTCTGGAATTTAATTTAATTTCACTTTTGAATTATGAGAATTCTGGTATGTTCTTATATTCTAGTATGAAAATTCTATGTGCAATATAAAGATTTATCAACATTATCTCAGTTTAAGACAATTTGGAGGGATAGAGACCTCAGACAGTTGTCTCCTCCCTCAGATCCAATATACTTGGTTTCTCTAATACAGAGAGAGAGACCAAATATTCCCAGATGTAAGTGAAAAAAATTACTCTTTACCAGGAAGAATGCTAATAACAATACTGATTAAACTGGGTCAAACCAACTGATGAGGAGAAATTTCCCAAGTGTCACCCACCAGACCAAATCAATATGGCAGCCAGCATTCCCCACCCAGAAAAAGCACACATGGCCACAGGACAGACAAGATGGGTACTCTTCCGTGTAGTTTGCCTCCCTAATGCCAGAAAACCTGACAGGAAGAGTTGGGGGGCCATCACTGGCAGGAAACAGTGGACATCTAGGATTTGATACCAGCAGACACTTGCATGGCATTGGAGTGAGGCTGTGGTGCTGGTACAGATACTTAGAGAAGGGCTGCAGACTCGCCAAGTGACTGGAAAGACCAACAAGATACACACAAGACTTTTTTTGTTGCAGTTTTGATGTTCAGTGGTCAAAGTGGTGGTCACAGTCCAGATCCATTGAGCTGGTGTTGGAAGCATCAGGTAGGTGAGGGAAGGCCTGAAACTCAAGAGTTCAGGTGGGAACACCTCTGCTACCTTACCTGGGGTAAGGAGTTCTACACTGGATGATGCAACACTGTGGGTTATGGGATACTTTGAGAGTCTTTGACACCTTCTAAGATGTTACAGCTGTGTCTTATGTTAGTGCAGCTGAGTCCATTATGGCTCACCAACAAGAAATTAATACCTTCAGGCTAGGTGCTAAAGCTCTTGTGACTTGATACACCTGAGTAATCTGTGCAAGGAGAAACACTGCCCCACCTCATAGGATTTTCCTCTTTCCTTATCTTGTTTAACATCCAGTTTGTAGCCTATGTGGATGTCACATGGAGCGGAGGAGGTGGGGGGGGGAGTTTGTGTGTGTTTGCTGGACCCTTTCAGAGAGGAGATTTTCTTAACTCTTAGTGATATATTTGTCTGTCAGTGCTCCAGGGGAGTAAAGAATTTTGTGTCTAACCAGTCTGTCAGCATTCCATAACGAGACCCTTCAACAACAGATTCACAGGGTTGGAGAGTGATTCAACTGCCATGTCCGGGGAGGTAGGCCAACAGTATGGAGACTCCTCAGTGGGTCCTGCCAAGTGTTATCCGCCACCAGTAACTGCTAGCACCTTAGAACATTCACTCTACGAGTGTGCAGAATAACACTCTTTACTAATACAAATTGTGACAAGTCAATAAGGTTTGTGGGTTGTTGGTGATAGGGTCTAGCTGCAAAAATACATGTGAAGTGATCTATAGCATTATAAAGCAAGCTGTAATACTAATAGCAGTAATTAACTTGTGTAGAATGCAATTCTTGCCCAACAGATATCCCTATGGGGGGAGAAAATAGGCTCCGCCCATTGATCGATCTCAACAGTTCCATCGGAGTTCTTCTCCAATTTTCCTCCTGTCCCCAACTTTTTTTTATACTATTTCTTTATGTTTGGGTGGAGTTTGAGTGACTCTAGTCATAAGTACATTTTATTTCTGATGGGTCTAAAGTTCTCTCACCATAACTAGTGGGGAGGGGGTAGTCATATGAGGAGGGTTTCAACATGGTGACTGGCTCAGCAGCAGAACTCCTTGATCCATCTCTTTGGGCTGACAGGCCTCAAGAATGCAAAAGTACCACAATGTTCCCCCTTTCTGATGGGATTTCAACAGAGAGGGACTGCATAGTCTCCACTTCTTCCACACTCCATTGCATCCCTCTGACAGACAATTATCACTGTATAGGGGCATATTGACCTTATTCCTTCTAAGGAGCCTGTTCCATCCAGGATGTGCCTTCTACCCTAAGAATTCTTAGTGTCCTCTAAATGTTAATCCTACACCTGCTTTCCAAGTTCACTCCACCCATCACTCCACCCCAGACACACCTCTAGAAGTAGGGTTGGAGGTCTCCAGGCAACCCTCAAAGCCTCATTCCATCCTTTTCCTCAGCTTGTCCCCTCTGTTGAACCCTCTCTTTTGGCATGAAATCAGCCTCCTGGGATGGTTTCAAGATTTTCGGCTGGCCTGGACCAGCTCGTTAGCTATGTTTTCCTCTTCATCTTCTTTATCATGGTCTCTCTCAAGGTAGGAGAGGCCTTCTTTACTGAATTTTCTGCCTGTTAAAACTTCTAACAAAAAATGATAAACACCCTAGGAACTGAAAAGAAATTGTCTAAAATAAATGAAGGAAACTTTTCAAAATTTTCCTTAAATCTACAGAATAATAGGTGAAACAATAAAATATAATATATTGCCAAAAAACCCAAAACATTTGGTTGTTGTGGAGTCTCCCTGTTATCTAAGTATCAGTGAATGTCTGGGTTAAATTTACTCTGAAGAGCTGTAGACTTTGAGAAACTGAAAAATTAGAAAATTTAAAAAGATTAAAAGCAAAAAAAGACAAAAAAATTATGACAGATACCACACTTGAACCCTGACTGGATCAATCAGTAGCACAAGATTTTCCATACAGAATCCAGCCACACACAAGATCTAAATACTGAGATCCTCTGCATACTAATGTAAAATAGCAGTTTCAGCTTTATAAAAATTCAAGTGTAACCACATTCACCCCAAAATAATCACAGTTTTCATTAGCAATTTCTTTACACTTGTTAACAGATGCTACTGCTCTTAAAAAAACCCAAGCCTTTGCATCTTATATTTTTATAAGTATGTGTACAATGGAAGAACTATTTGTCTGGTTGTACTGGAGCATGTGGGTGTGGTGTTAAGTCTCCCATCAGCTCAAATTTTCTCAGGGATGCATAAAATGTCTCTTTTAATCTGGAAGACTTAAGTGCTTAAAGCTCAGTAAGCTGATCTTTCTCTTTTATCTAATAAATATAGGAAGCTGGAAAAGACCATCGGAATATGATTTTAATGATACCAACTCATCTTGCATCTATATCCTCTATTTATTATTCACTTCTATTCAGATCTGTGAGTTGATTCTTCAAAGTTACAGAACAGAAGCAGGGAGCTTCTGTGAGCAATAAAAAAAGAGATCCCTAGGAGTTTGAACTCTGTAAGTTCTGAAATTGTTGACTTAGACGAACATATAATATGCATTTGTTGTTATTCTTTAAATTTTCTTCTCCAGTCTTGACCCACAACATCCTTTAATTTTCAAATTATGTTTGAATTATCAGCAAGTATTCTTATTCAGTGCTAGCTTTGACTAACTCTCAGCAGGCAGCCTTAAACTTTAGCAAAGATTTATAGCATCTGTGAGAAAATTAAAGAATTCTATGCTATAAAAAAGCATAGATAATTAGCATGAAAGCAGAATTTCTGAATGCACATTTACAGATTATTTTTACCCTAACTACAGATGAAGAAGCTTACACTGACTTAATTCAGTGCATGCCTGGGATTTATCTTTCCTGACTTTGCTGAACAGTGTGGAGTCTTTTTCTGTTACTATGACTTCCCCAGCTGACGGATAATTTACAAACAAGGGCCTTGTCTGTGGTGAATTATGTTTTATCTCTGATTCTGTTGCTTCTGTGTCATTTTTTACATTGTCTTTAATTTCTCCCACTCAACAAGGCTGACATGAAATTAGGAACCCATCTTATATCTGATGGTTCTAAAAAGTATCACTATTTTAGTCGGCTTGTACAGACTTGCATATCAAATATCATGTTCATTAGCTATAAAGCAGAAAAGAAAAAAAAGAGGCTAGTATTAAACAAGAAATTGTTCTGAATGTCCAACTCCATAACCTCTTTCAGGATGAAGGAGGGATGGTAACAGAAAGCTTAAAGAACCTCAATAAAGCACCTTAGGAATAGTTCAAATTTTTGTTTACTCCTACCAAATTTAACCTGCCTGTAAGTGCACACACACATTCTGAAGCCATTTTAGAAGTACATTATATTGCTAATAACATTAGTGCCACCACTTCCTTCTGTTACTAAGACCAGAGGAATTTCTTTAAAAACAGCAGTCTGGAGTTAGAAAATGGAGGGATCCCCTTTGATAACTTTGATTTACATAGATTTACATCTAACCTGCTCATCCTACATGTCACGCTCAAGTATCAGAAGATTCAAAGCAGAATGCTGTAACCTGTACTCTTTTTCTGACCCAGGTTTTGTTTGTTTTTTTTTTCCCCAGATAATCTAAAAATCAAGAATCTCTGAGATCCAAAGTCAGTTTATGGAAATTCACTGGTCTAAAAAAGTGGAACAAATCTTCTAGAGTGCTCAAAGTTAGGTTAAGTGTGACTGACAAGGACTTTGCAGAAAGTTTAGCTTATGTTTTTGCAGATCAAGGAATCTCCATCTGTCTTGATTCCTAGCTGCTGAGTAGCACCAGGACAGAGTTTGTGCTATAGCTGGAAAGTCTGGAATTTGTGCAGGCTTTAGGAAATGTTCAACTTCTGTAAATCCATTGTTACAAAGAATTCGGCTCGTATGATAATTTCCAGTAAATGGCTGCCAGCTCTACAGACAGCAACTGAGGTTCTTCTTGATTGAAAAACATCTGAATAGCAGCTCTGCTTACCTCAGTGCCAAGAGGGGCAATTGAGTGAAATGAAGCTGAGGAAGATAAGACACAAAAGGGTGCTTTAAAAGGCAGCTGTATGTTCTTTAGTGCATGTCTAGTGACTATACCAGGATTTCAACCCTTGGAAATCTGTGAGAAAACACAACCTTTTCCATATAAATAGCAATTGGCTATTTCTGTCATAATCAAGAGCAAATGAAAGCAGAAAACAAGCTTCTTTCATGATCTATTCATGCTACTGTGCAAAAAGTATAAGATAGAAAGGTGGTCTACAGATGGTGATATCAATGTTCTATGATGGACGTGTTTTTGGGCTACACAGTACAGGTTAGGCTTTAATTCTTTTAAGTACTGTTAAAAAATGTACATCTATACAAATCCTTCATGCTACTAATTGCTTATAGTCTGAGCTGTGTAAAATGTGTTCTTTTACTATACTATGGCTTTTTCTGTCATCTCTTAAAAATTTACATCTCTCTTCCAGTGAAGCTGTGCTATCAAATGATATATGTTAAAGGGAAGCACTTTTTTTACAGAAAATAAGATAGATGGAAGCACTGAAATGCCATAGTGATTAACAACATAATGGAATCTGTGGATATAATAAAGTATAAATAAGATTAGATAACACCATGCAGGAATTAAGAAAGTAAGGCTTATTATACATACTTACAAAAAATACTGTCTCTTCTGAAAGCAATGGCAACAGTCAAATGGATACATATTTATTCTATAATTTCTAGAAATATCATAACTGTGAATTTCCCTTAACTGAAGGATAAGGATAGGCAAGTAGTACATAATAATTTAAATTATTTAACTTTTTGCAAGAAAAGATAGAGTTTATTCAATACACACGTTGTAATTTAAACAAAATTCATATTCAAATCACTGTTTTGTCTGCCAATTTCACACTAGAGATATGTGCCAGAAAATTAGGTCAAATCATTTAAGATCAGTTTTGTTGTGCTGCATGAGACTCACAGCCAAAAAAATCATCTTTGCTACTTTTGCATTGAACAGATTTTTAAGAGAAAGAGTGTAAACTAGAAACTTATGTATTTGTATTTCATACATTGCAGTAAACAACTTATTACCATGCCCTGTCCCTTGGAACAGATGAGGGCAGACATATTTCCTCGCTGAAAAACAGAAGCATTATATGTTGGTCTCCTTTTTGTAATAGGTGGACAAAGGGAGCTGAAAAGACGCGGGTATGAATGTAACACTTAAGGTGCATAAGGTTCAAAAACATGATCCATTCAATTATCTCTATGGTGGTGCTTTTTGACTACTCCAATGGTGTTACCTCATGGTGGATTGTCTTGGATAAAGCATAAAACTTTCTTGCTAGAACTAGATATACCAAGTCCATCAGCTTGGCTATAGTATGTGATCAGCCTCATTTCTGTGCTGACACAGCTCTTTTAAGCCA
The DNA here is from genome assembly GCA_013399895.1 of Serilophus lunatus. Classification (NCBI taxonomy): domain Eukaryota; kingdom Metazoa; phylum Chordata; class Aves; order Passeriformes; family Eurylaimidae; genus Serilophus; species Serilophus lunatus. The sequence goes on along the minus strand of VXBA01003078.1, from coordinate 326,411 downwards.
TTCAAATTTTTTTTTATCTGCACAGCTGCTGCTTCACTTATTAGTATTCTACAAAGCAGCTAATTCTAGGATAGTTCATTCCAGGACTGCTTTCAAAGGCAATCTGTAGTAGTAGTATGCTTGTTAGAAATACCTTATTATTTTTCTATATAGGGATATCTCTTAAAACTGTGTTTTATCAGCTTTAATTAATGGTGATGGCACATTACAGAAAATGCATTCATGCCTATGCTACTGTATCGTAGATGCATAGATATATATAGTCAACTTTAAAGCTTACTCTAAAATTTCTACAAGGTAAGTTACCATGCTAAGGAAATTTCCCTGTCTGACCATCCAGGATCCACTCTGGCTGTCCCTGAGCTGGGACCAAACCCATTTGCAGCTACATACCCTCCACTCACACAGTCACACCAGGTTCCCTTATCAGCTTGATCCCTGGTTTCCCATAGCAGATCTGAGACATCTAGATCCTTAAACTAATTTAATCATGATGCCATAACTAAATAACAAAATAACAGCTTGAGTTGGGTACTCTGAGGAGGGATCCAGAACAAAGGAAACCCTGGGCTTTTACAGTCTACATGCCATAAAATCTGGGAGTCGTAAGCTCCTGCTATGTTTCTGAGTGTCTGGTCCCTTGGCTGAGCCACAGGTTCCTGTGCCCTTTTATGAGAAAGGTTGGCAGTTTGCAGCCTCTTTTCTGGGGCTCCAGCCACCAAGAGTTCAATCTGCAGCTGGCATGGCAGCTTATACACTGATGTACCTGCACGAAATGCATTCTATCTGCTCATTATTCTACATTTATCACCAGTGAATTTAATCTTTTACTGCTCTTTCAGTCTTACACACTTATGCAACGTTTTACAGCCAGATTTTACTTTTAGTTTTTACCTAAATAATTTAATGCTATCAGAAAACTTCGTCACCTCACTACTTACTTCTTTTCCAGAAAGCTTATGAATATGTGCAATATATGAGCATATGAGAAAATGCAATGGAGAATGAATTTACAAAGGCATCTGGCTCTGACTTTCCCTGTTTTTTTACGTTTTTTCCATGCAATGCATCCAAGGACTGTACAGGATTATAGAGACACAAAGGTGAATTATTCATCAAGTTAGGGGTGGGAAGGCAGTGCTAGAAACAGAATGAATATATGCAATAAGTTTTCTAGCATTTCTGATAGAAAGAGTTGCTCCTTAAAAGTAGGATCATGTGGAGCCAGTAGCCCATAAAAACCCTAGGTGAATGATTTCTTTTCTTTAATATTCAGGTCCTTTTTTTACAGAATGAATATTGTTTCTTTCTATACCTTTTCTATTATCGTAATAAATGAAAGTTACACTCCTGTTTTCATATATCCAATGCTAAAGCACCATCTGAGAGAGGTGAAGAATCCCAGTATCTACAAAGTTTTGCTTTTCTCTTTTTCATTTTTGGATTGATGGTTTGGGGAAGTCAATCACCAGAACCTTAAAAACTATACCAATGTCAGTGCTTTTGTTCTTAACTGAGCATCGTGACACTGTACATTTCCATAGATAAGAAGGGAATCCCTGCAAAAAATAAAACCCAGTGAAATATTAATGGATATTCAGACAGGACACTGGTAGGCAAAGAGAAGCAAAATACTCAAGACCTGCTGATAATGTAGTCTCAATTTCAGATACCTTTAAGTAACAACTACTGCTATAAAGTGGTACACTGTTACTAGAAAACTAGTCAAAATCATGTTCTGGTTTTAGGCACCTTTATCTATTATAAATTATAGGCTCAGCTTGTTCTATTTTAGTTTTTTCATGGTTTATTATTGCACAGATTTTTAATTGAATGTAGTATACAGACAGTTTTATTGTCTCTGGAGACATATACACTTCTAGAAACAAAGCAAATACATGAGGGAATAATAATTTTTATTGCTGTTTTTGATAAAGAGAAAAAAATATCATTTAATGCTCTGGTCTGATGTAATGGCAATTCGAGGTGGTATTAAACAATGGAATATCTTTCAATATAGAATTTCATTAAGAAATTGACTTCATATTCACTATTTATACCTCCAGCGTAGTTGAGATCATATATCGTAATTCCTTCTCAGATATTTTTCTTATTACATTGCCAAACTTCACTTATAGCTTGCACTTAAAAATGCAACTAAGAGAAGTTCCCTAACAAGAAGTTACAGTGTTCTACTTGAGCTCAGTCAACTGAGAGGCAGTGGAAGAGTTACCCCTTTTTAAAATTGGAAATTGGTCATGGTGGGAAAACAACTGCTTATTAGGTGATTTATTGTGCTGATTTTGGCTGTGGTAGAGTTCATTTTCTTCATATTAGATAGTGTAGTAATCTATTTGGATTTGAAAACAGTGTTGAAAATACAGAAATGTTTTCATTATTGCTCAGCAAAGCTTATACAGTCAAGGCTTTTCCTGTTTTTTATCCCTCCCATCAGTAAGAACGCACAAGAAGTTTGGAGGCGACACAGAAAGGACAGCTGACTCCAACTGACCAAAGGAGTATTCCATACCATATGCCATCATTCTCAGTGTATGAAGTGGTAGGAAGAAAGAGGAAGGAAGGAAAATTAGGAGCTGGTGTTCCCAAGTGATCATTACAAATGATGGAGCCCTGCTTTCCTGGAAATGGCTGAACACCTGGGTAGCATTGAATTTGTTTTGCTTCCCTTATACGGAAGGCTGCTGCTTTGTTAAACTGTCTTTATCTCAACTCATGAGTGTTTTAGCTACTCTCCCAATTCTCTCTCCAGTCCTGCTGTTGGGGGAGTGAGAGAGTGGCTGGGTTGAGGTTAAACTATGACAGTTAATTTATTTAAGTTATATAATGAGCAAATATTGCTTAACCTATTTTGGCTTTAGCTTAGCTTTTCATGATTGCTGTAATGTCTATTGTTGCAATCATTTTGATGTATTATTTTAAGTGACAGATATTAATATGCAGTAGTTATATGCAGCAGCCTGAACTATGTAACTAGGCTGAAAATGAGCATAGCATTGAAGAAACTATTAGATATTAAAAAGTTTGTGTATATCAACATTAAATGTTTTCTTAAACATACTTTTTTCTTGTGATAATTACCGAATTTGGTCACTCTCATTGTAAATTAAGTGATATTTTTAATAGTTTAACTATTCCTTAGCCTTAAATATAAATAACCAACAGAATTTGCAATGTGTGACTGATTTGTTGTGCTGCCCTGAAGTGCATTTGAGTATAGAGATAAACCAATGAGACTTTTTATATTTGTTGTATCATATGGCTACCAGATACTTTTTCAATGGACTTTTGGTGGTTTCATTAATTATGTCTGCAGAAAAAGATATGAAGGATCTTGATAGAAAAATCTGAAAATGGCACTGCCAATTATCTGTTGAAGACCATAATGGTCTGAAGAATACTTCTGACTTGATCATTTTTCATTTTTATTTTTAAGGAAGTGCTATTCAAAAACTATTAAGAATGAGTGAGATACAATCCATGTTTTGGAGAACAGACAAAGTGGTTGACTTCAACTAAAGGATACTCCTATTGCAGCTCAGGAGCAGCATCTACTAAGAAGTCGGGGAGTGAGAGGAGAGCGAGGAGTGATTCCTGTTACAATGGTAGACTTCCATTCTTCCATCTAGTTCTTCTGAGAACAACTGCAAGAAATGGAGACCTGATGGGGCCAGATTCCAGCTCATGATTATTTTTCAGTGCAAGCCAATGCTATGCCTTGATCTGGAACGCAAAACCAGAGAAAGAGATGTTTCTCCTATCTAATTACAGTCCACAACATCAAATAGCAGTTAGAAAGTGTTATGTGTTTGGGGTGAGGGAGAGGTGTTTTGGGGGGTCTCACAGGTTTCAGGAGGAAGGAAGTGTGTTCAGATTTGTTTGGATTGTTTGCTTGTTCCTGTGTTTAAAACCGTGGTTTTTTTAAGAAACCTGAAGGAAGGACTAAGATTGCAGTGTCCACGGAACAGCAGGGCTCTCCTCCATTCTAGAAGAGAGATGGGAATGGAGCCGAGTGCACGGAGCTGCTCCTGCCACTTCTCCATTTTTTCTCGGCGGTGCTGATGAGTGCGGGCAGGGAGCAATGCCCGGTCCTGCCTGGTGCCTCTTTGCTGGTGGCTGCAGCTCCCAGCAGCAGCGGTGGGCAGAACAGGGTAGTGGGTGGAACTGCACGGTGAGAGCCGCTGAAGAACCCTGGCGCACCCATGGTTGGCGGCGGAGTTGTGGACAGGAGGCAGAGCGGCGCGGGCAGTGCAGTCCCGGCAGTTCTAGTGGCGGCGGCTCCCAGCTCACGGTGGTGAGTGGAGCGGCGGCAGGCAGCGCAGGGTGGTGGCTTTCTTCTGACGAGTGGCTGAGAAGAGCCCCTGCTGGGAATGGCTGTGGCCTTGCAGGCCCTGCTCACTCTGCCGGGAGGCATATGGAGACGACTGCCCCCATGGGCAGCACCCACCACCCGCGGCCGGTCCCCACAAGCAGCAAGTGCCCTGTGGGTGAGGCTGGTTGCCCCGGGAGTGCCCCTTGCTCAGAGTGCCAGATCCTGAAAGAAAGGCGGAGCCCCGTGCCACCAGCCAACCAGAGGACAGCCTGGATGGGAAGAAGACGTTGGATTCCTGTGGGATTTTGAGGGCATGAAAAGCTATGGACACAGAAGTCCAGCCCTCTCTTCTCAGCTGTCTCTTGAGCTGAGAGAATCGCGGCTCCCCCTCTCCCAGCTCCCAGACCATGCGGCTGGCTTCCCTCTACCTCCATCAGCACCAGAGCCAAGCCAGCCAAATCGCAAATGATAGCTTTCCTGTGGGTGTCCCCGGGGGGGATGCTTTTCACCATTTTTGTCTTGCAGGAGGCTCCAAGGGCTGGGAATGTACCATCGTAGAGGCAGCTTCCCTTCCTTCCCCTGCTTCTCGGCCAGCCATCTGGCTTTGAGAAGCAGTTTGGGGTTTTTTTTTGGTTTTTTACATGAGATTGTCGGGTGTTATATTTGTGTATTTTGTCTTGGGCTCCCATAAGGTTGTGGTTTTTTTGATAGAGTCCTAGGCAATAAAACTGTTACCTGGTGTTGGATCTGTTCAGTCTTCCGTCATTGTTGCGCATGCCCCCTGGTGATAAAAGTGGTTCAAACCATCACAGAAAGAAAATCTGTCTCCTGGAAGAATGCATTCTTCTTATTGATGTGTTCTTACCATAGAGATATGTTATATATTCTGCATTTCAGATATTTTTTTTTGTTTTCTTCTAGATTCTTACTGTCCATCTGATTTCCCCAAAGCTGATAATAGGCATTCAAACAGTGACGTCTGTTCTGGAGTAATGCTTTAATTTTAACACTGTCAGCTGTTGGATGGTCACTTACCATTTCCTATAGGTCAAACATGTAGCAGATTCTAAGCTGAGGAAATCTTAAAACTTATATAGACCTTTGAGTAAGCTGAAAGTTTTAAGCATAAGATGTTAAAATATCAACCAATTTGTCATGGTTTAGGAGTGATACTCCCCAATTCAGTGTCCCCACTGAGACTTTCCAAAACTATACAAAAACACTCTCTCACTCTCTCTCCCGCTTCGCCTTCCCACTGGGGAAGGATGGAGCTGAGAATTGGGGGCATAAAAGGCAATGATTATGGGTTGAGATAAGAAAAATTTACTGGAAACTGCAATGGGATAAGAAAATAGTTACAGCAACAGTACTAACGACAAAAGATATAAGAAAAGAAATTATTCAAATGGACAAACATCTGTTTATAGAAATACCACACAGCTCCCTCTACCATGTTTTCTTGACTGGAAGGAACCCCTTCCCTCCCAGAAAAGAGGCAGTCCCTTCCTGCTACTGCAAAAAATTAATGCTGGAATCATGACACTATTCTAATAAGAATAATATTATTTTTACTATAGTACATATCTGAATAACAAGGGCTTTTTTTCTGAAACATGCATAAGCATGATTTAAAGATGTCATTAATTTTTATGATTCTTTAAAGCTTTACTTCACTATGAAATAGGATAGCTGTTGTAGACTTGATGGGGAAGAAAAAAAGAAAAATGTGAAAGAGCCTTTGCGTACTTGCCAGCCGCAATATCAGAGAGCAGTATTGTCATCCAGATCTGTAAATTAACTGTTGGACCAATGATTTTGCAGGTATTTTGCAGCATAGCTGATTCTATGAATCTATGGCAGATGGACTCCACTGATGGTGACTGGGAGAGGTTGTGGAAGGAAGAGGAGTGACAAGCTCCAAGATGTTCCTTGATCAGAAATTCATTATAATATGGAGTCAGTAATCAAGATTTAATTTAACTGTAATCCACATCACTACTGTTTATGTACCATTTTTATAAATTATTATGTGTCTCTGTTCTCTTTGGTACTAAAAAAATATCTGAAGGACATCCAAAAAGGAGATTTTAATTAATCTCATCTATCAAAAGCACAATTAGCTGTTCCAGGCTTCACTGCTTGGAAATAAAGCTCTTCACCTGATTTCTTCAGCACTCTTTGTCCTGTGCACTCCTTCATGGAGAAAAGGAAGAAATTAGTTTCTTTCATTGCCTATTCAACTTATTAAAAGAAACACAAAGAAACTGTGAGTCACACTGTGACACGAAAGAGGAGGAAATTGTCTGAGAAGAATTCACTCATAGTGAAATAAACTCGTCTAAGATGAAATAAAACCCCTAATGTACTTCATGGTATTTTGAAGGATTTATATTCTATTGTTAGAACAAAGCAAATCAAGCTATGGTACAAAAAAATTTGCATACAGTAATCACTCAGAAAAGACAATTTGCTTTACACTACCTGCCACCTTCTAATATCCCTCTGTTCACTAGAAAAGCTTTTATGACACACTTAAGGCTTGTGAATATGGCTTTCTCAGTGATGAATTCTCACCAGGAATAAAGACTTGGTGGTAGAGAACTGTCCCAACCTGAGAAAAGTTTAGCATATTTGAATTAGATCTTCCCATTCTAACATAATTCTTCAGTTTCTTAATCTTTGCAATATACCAACGGACATAGAACTTTCAAGTCTGTATTATTTGAGAGAACAGCACTATAAGAATGACAGAAAATTCAGATGATTTGTATTGCTAAATTGTGCCCCCGGTAAATTTCTGCTATCAAAGTAACAAGTACAGATGAAGAAGTTGCTTCAAAAGAACTCACTTATAATGAAATGCCACTTGAATTAAAATCTTAATTTCTTCATCATTTTTCTAAGATTTTCTATTATTCTGATTACAATGAACAGCTCAACTACAGTATAGTTTTATCACAGTTAGAAACTGGTATCTAACATTGAAATTTAATGGATTGTTCCTATACATACAATAGACATGTACAAGATACAAAAATTTTATTCATCTCAAGAAAATTAATTTATTACATCAAAAAGTACAGCAAGTAAAGCATAGAAATTAAAACAGATAAAAATGTCATATACATTAGATAATTTTTTTAGTATTTTTATTGCAGTAACATCAGCAACCAGAGTTGTTTCATCTTCAGTTATTAAAGAGAAATTAAAAACCTATAACGAAAATCAAGGGTTTTTTCTTAAAAAAATTCCTTGTTGATTTACATGACTGAAAAACATATTTTATTAAAAAATATTGTGTCACAGTGTTTAAAACAAACATCTTTAACATGTAAACTTCAGAGAATAGTGTATTCCAAAAACAGTACACAATGCTAGATTACTTTGCTAATCTTTAGAAAGAAAAGGTTGCTGCTGGAGAAAATTATTATTCAGAGTTGTTTTGGTGTTGAATCTCTTTTCTTTCCCATTTCATTTGCCCAGAGGCTCTAAATAGAGCCTTGAAAGTCTCTAAAAGCAAGGCAAAAGACTGAAACATTATGAGGCTGTGGGGAAAAAAGGCCCCTTAGTTTGTGCAACCGACAGGTTTTGACTCCTGTACAAGTAGGTATTCCACCTCTCTATGCCCTGAAAATGTTGCAGGAGATGAAAAACGAAGATATGGAGTCTGAAAACAGAAAGACATTTGAGACCACATAACATACACGACATTATTTTCCCCTGACCTGATGTGATAGAATAGGGTTGAGGAGAGAATAAAGGAGTATATCCAGGGGTGTAATGGCCTGTATTGGTAGAGGAAACAAGATTTCAGAGGAAATTATTTCAACAAATAGACCTGCAATGTATATACATAGCAGGTAAGGATAAACTTTCCTAAAGGCTAGAATTCACAAAATCAATGTAATGTAAAAGTTGATTTACTATTTGTTTTTTAAAATTATTTATCTGGCTGGTTCATCTGATACTTAAGTCATCACAGACATTGTTAGGATTCTCTCTTTCACATCTAAATCCTCTCTACCCCTCTAACTCTATTACAGCGTCCAAAAACTTTAGGAAGCAAAATTACTGTTTTCTTAGTCTGTTTGAGTTTCACACAACAGAGGACAGATCTCAACATTCATGCAATCAGTGTGACTATAACAAACTTCTGCAGTGCTACTTGCCTTTCTCATAGTTAAAATCAAGGTAATTTGTTTTCTTACTTCTCTGTGTTGAATTGGACACAATGACAATGATTCTAAAATACATCCAACTTCTAAAATATTATGCTGCCATGTGTGAAGAGCTATTTTCTCAGGAGGAATGAATACTTAGTCGTCTTGCCTTGGATCTGTATTTGTGAGGGTTTTGAGGACCGTGACTAGTTTAAATGTTTTAGCAAAAGTCTGTCATTACCTGATTTGTCCCTTTGGTCACTTGGTCTAACTTGGTTTTCACAAGCACTGTTTCCTCGCATTTGTGAAAATCTGGTTGACTTTTGAAAATTGAAAATTGCAGCCTTCTTCATTAGACTGAAAATTAAATTACCATAAATCAAACTATTCATCTACCTTTTTAGGTTTTGGAGATACACATGCATACACTGAAATAGTTGAAGAGCTGTCACTGTCTAACCAAATATAAAAGACACAAAAAGGAAAGAAAATTGAGAATGGGCTAAAACTGTAAATAAGCTTGAACTATCAGACTTCTAAAACTTGTCTGGAAATAAAAATGTCATTACACAACACTGTTTAACTTTTAATATTTGAAGGTGAAAAAGTGCAATATCTTTGAAAGAAAGTTTGCAATGGAACAAGCATTCAATGAAATTCAATTAAACACTATAAAATAGTGAGGCAGTGGAAGGAATTGCCCAGAGAAGTCATGGATGACACGTATCTGGAAATATTTAAGGCCAGGTTGTATGGGGATTTGAGAAACCTCTTGTAGTGGAAGGTGTCCCTGCTCATGGCAGGGATATTGGAACTAGATGATTTTAAGGTTCCTTTCAATCCAAATGATTCTATGTTGCTATGACCGTCTCCTTAGGAAAAAAAATGTCTCTACTCATTCATTCTTAGTTTTACTACTACAGGTATGTAAGTATCAAAAATATTTTATAGGGAATAAATGATTTTATGAAATTTTTGCTGTTGAGTTTCATTCATCTATTCATCACTTATCATTCATTTCAGTTGGCAGATTGTGCCTGTAGAAAAAAAAATTCTCAAAATCTGCTTTACAAATTATGCAAATGAAAGGGAAAAAACAAAACAAACCCTGTGTGATTGAAATAATTTTCAAAAGCACCTTATTGTATTGTTCAAATCCAGTAGAACATGTGTGAGAAGTTTGCACATCTTCTGAATGGCAAAAATTAATATGTTGACAGAAGTTTTAATTAATACTCAGAAAAATTTCAAAGCAAATAACAATCTCTATTGATTTTACTAGTAAAATGAATTGCATTATGGGAAGAAATATTTCAGCCTTCAAGAATTTATACATGTAGTTCAGTGAACTGAAAGGTATGAAATCACTTTCCAGTCTCACTTAGTCTTAAAATGAATAATACAGTAAAAGTTGGTATTTTCTTGATGCCTTCTTCATATTCAGTTCTCAGAAAAATGTGAACTGAAATTTTCTTTATTATACTCACTCTTTGTCAAAGAAACTGAGGTTGTCAGAAATATGGACAGATTTTTTGGGAGGAAAAAGCATCTCAACAGTCTGCAATTCTATACAAAAAGAAGAAGCCCTTCTTCAATAAAAACATATTCTGAAATTTATAACCCCTATTCAATAAAAATGTATCTGAAATTATATTGATCTTATTATATTCTTAATAACTCTGTCTGTGTGCAGGCTGTCATAATCCTTTAGTTTCCTTTGAGACTTGTCTGTGTTCCACAAAAACTTTGTCCTGAGCAAATTACTATAAACCTACAATCAGGCACATAGAAGACTACATGATCATGACACTTGAGCATCTTTTTCTCTAATCTGTAAACTCCTGCCTACAATATCTAGTCCTCAACATAGGAAAGTTTCTTCCACATTTTGAACATTGCAGATCTTTCTTTTCATTTTGTTTATTTATGATTAAAACTCCTGAAAGCCCGCTTTTGTTCTGGTTAAAAATCTGCTAACAGGAAAGGAGCTTGTCAATGTGAAAGGAAATAGAAGATGAGAAAACTGCAGCATAAAGAAGTCTTTTGGAACTGGTTGGGTTAAGAGAGCTGTGAACTGAACTGAAAAAGGAAAACAGTGATAATTGCTGTGCTAGAGTTGAGGTGTTCGAATGTGACATTATTATGGCTTGCCAGCGGCAGAATAGAACACAAGAGGCGTAGGGACCGTCCCAGAAGATATATCAGCTATGACAGGCTACCTTAAAGAAAAAACCCTGCTGCCTTAATAAGAATCAAACTCAGAAAAATAAAAGCATTTAGGGCCACTTAACTCATAACCATTTAAACTATGTTTTTCCTTGTCTATTTGAATACATAGCACTAAATGAAAAAGAAACTTAAAAAGTACCTTAGTTTTCAAAAAATTGCCAATTCATATGTATAATTCTTCCAAATACCAGAATAAAATTTCCTCATGTCTCCCTAGTCTATAACACAGTTAATTAGTTCTAGGGCACATAACTCTATGTTAGATACATCTGGCTGCTTCAACTATTTCCAGTGGCTTTTTAAAATTAATATTAAGTTTAAACTGTTGCTTGAGAAGTATTCCTTTCTTATCTTGTCCAGAAGGTCTGAGAAGAAAATATTCGGTTTCATGGTTGTGACATTCTCATGCAGGATGTGGCAATTTTTTCATGTTTGAAAAGAGCATCATGCAGTGCAGAGTTCAAATATATCAATAAGTTTTAAAGCATGCCATTATGACATGGAAAACAAATTTTCTGGATCGAATTTTGAGTCTAATATTTCACAGTCATCTAGGGTATGAGAAAGTATTAGTCCTTCACATTGCTTCTATCAGAACCCACGGTATTTCTCAAGTAACATTCTGAGTTACCAAACATTAGTAATCTTTTTCAAAAGTTCTTCCTGACCTGAAATTGAGTTTCTTTTGTTTGGAGAAGTGACATTTAGGGACAGAGAAAAAAAGGAATATTATTTGATGCCTGGAACAAAAAATGATGTAAAAAATCTTGTCTTTTAGCAATATTGGAATGAATTGAATTAAACCTTAAAAACAATTTAATAAATTTATTTATCAAATATATTCATACTTGGTTTCATGGAGTTATTTTTTTTCTAAAACTCTAAAGATTTCAAAATCACAGTCATACGTCCAACATTACAAAATCTAATACTGTTCATAAAATAATTATAGGAAATTCCTGTGACTTGATTTTTTTGGTTTTTAAGCTTGTGTGTATTATCATAAATGTTCAGAAAACTGCCTGATCAGAATACCCAAAATTACTTTCTATCCATCGCCTTTCTCCAAAAGCTAGCATTACAAGGATAATATTATGTAGCACAGATTTTTTTTTTTTCTTTGAAGGTGTTCCTGTTTTTTAAGACAGAGTCACTGCTACTAGATATGTTACATTTTGGTACTTAGGAAGCTACTAAAGTCACCTAGCTCCTTCTATAAAGGAGACAATTTGTTTATTTTTACAGTTTTATCACTTATAAGTAAAGCAACACACGCAGAAGAAGACCGGGCTACAAAATACAAGATGATGCTGAAGAGGGTATTGCCTTTCTTGTCAATCTTTGAGCAGATGTGGGACCATCAGTATCTTTCCTCCTGAATGAATTAACTTCAGCCTGTCTGTGGATTCTTTCTAAGCAAAATTGAGTAATAAATCCCAAAACACAACTGGCCACAGTGGACCTGAATTATCAGAGCAGTTCTGAACAACTTTCTAGCCAGTTGCAGAGTACAATGCCTACTGAGAACCACACCAGACCTTCCCGAGGAGGTCATGCCACTCCAAAAGGTTTTGCAGCTAACTCCAAAGGGCTATGAATGTGGTCTTAAGACTTGCATCTTAGATGATCTTATATTCCCCAACCAGAAAATTTGCTATTCTCTGCCTTTGTTACAGTCTCACAAGTGTTGCTTGCTTTCTGTCTTCTGACCTACAAGTGTTGTTCTTAATCACAGTCTTCCAGAGCACAGAATAAAGCATGACCATCCAGAAAAACAGTCTGCGTAAAGCTCCTCTTCTTCCAATATTACTCTTGCTTATGGGCAGTGGGGGAAGGATAAAATGACAGGAATGAATAACTATGGCGCTACTGAGTAGACTTCTTCATGAAGTCAGCAGAACAGAAGTTAGATTACTCTGTTTCTCAATCTGTAAAACAGTGACAGTGATTCTCCTTAGTGTGTAAGGTACTTTGTGATCTATCAGTTATGTGCTAAATATCCTTTCAAAAGGATTAAGGATGTTAAAAGGATTAAGGATGCATTTCTGCAAGTTAGGATATTATGAAGCTATTTTAAAGCCACAGAATTTACTAGTATAAATAGGAAAACTTACTCAAAGAAATAAGAATAAATAAAAGTAATCTCTACACAGACATTTTTAATTTTTTTATCCATTCTAGATAAATACACTACATACGTGATTCTAGTTACATTTTATATGAACATGTTTTAGTTCCTGACATTAAAAGCAATTCTAAATGTTTCAGTTTGTAAAACGCTATTTTCATTAATGTAACAGTGCCCTCTATGTTCCAGAGTTTGCATTGAGGGCAATATTTTTTGAATGGTTTATTTTAATTTTTTTTTCTTTTTGGGAAAGGTAGATTTAGCAAGTTAACTTTTTTTTTTTCTTTTTAATGGTAAATACCATCAAAACANTTTCTGCAAGTTAGGATATTATGAAGCTATTTTAAAGCCACAGAATTTACTAGTATAAATAGGAAAACTTACTCAAAGAAATAAGAATAAATAAAAGTAATCTCTACACAGACATTTTTAATTTTTTTATCCATTCTAGATAAATACACTACATACGTGATTCTAGTTACATTTTATATGAACATGTTTTAGTTCCTGACATTAAAAGCAATTCTAAATGTTTCAGTTTGTAAAACGCTATTTTCATTAATGTAACAGTGCCCTCTATGTTCCAGAGTTTGCATTGAGGGCAATATTTTTTGAATGGTTTATTTTAATTTTTTTTTCTTTTTGGGAAAGGTAGATTTAGCAAGTTAACTTTTTTTTTTTCTTTTTAATGGTAAATACCATCAAAACAAACAAGCAAATAAACAAACAAAATTATAAATTTTAAAAGTAAGGAATGAAATAGAAATTTTAAAAAAAAAAATTAAACCAAAGATTTTTTTTTTAATGAGAAAATGGTCCACAAATATTTTTCAAACCCTAAAATTAGTATTTAAAATGTTTCAGAAGTGATATTTGCTTTCAGCAGAGGATCGTAAGCATCAGTTATGGGGTTACTGCATATATTAAATACTTCAAGATGCTTCATGGTGAAATAGAAACACAGATGAATGATGAAAGACTGAGATGTGTCCCTCATGTCCACTGAATCTCCTTTACGTAAATCTGACCAGATAATATATTGGCAAGGTAAAAATGGGAAATTTTCTTCGTATGGTGTAAAAATTCTCACAAGTAAATTGTAGCACAAAGAAACTGTCTAATTCTTCCCTAATGTTAGAAAGAACATCTCTCTAGAATATATCTACTAATTTTTCTATGACAGGAAGGAAGGAAGGAAGGAAGGAAGGAAGGAAGGAANAAGAAAGAAAGAAAGAAAGAAAGAAAGAAAGAAAGAAAGAAAGAAAGAAAGAAAGAAAGAAAGAAAGAAAGAAAGAAAGAAAGAAAGAAAGAAAGAAAGAAAGAAAGAAAGAAAGAAAGAAAGAAAGAAAGAAAGAAAGAAAGAAAGAAAGAAAGAAAGAAAGAAAGAAAGAAAGAAAGAAAGAAAGAAAGAAAGAAAGAAAGAAAGAAAGAAAGAAGAGATAGTTTGGATCTGAATACAGCATAAATTGTTTCAGTGTGTTCATAGCTACACACAGAAACATTTAGCAGCCTGTAAGTCATTCCTATAGGCCTAACGCAGGCTGATGTGCTTTTTGCTGTGGTCTGGATTGTTGCTACTACTTTTTTGGAAAGTTTCATGAAGATCATTTATATAGGGAAATAGAAAAAATGCAAGCTTGAGCTATTGGGAAAAATATGTTTAATATTTTTGGAGTGTCATCTAATATAATTGTATGATTTTTTTTGTCAAAGCTTTTCTTTGGAGCCTCTCTCTGACATTCTAGTCTTACAGTGGAAAACAAAACAGCTGAAAATCTTGAATGTTTGCTAGACAATTGCAATAACTCATATATTTAAATGACACATTAAATTATAGTGGATGATTTTTTACTATTGCAGATGCTTCAGCAAATAGGGACATAGAAGAAAGAAGAAAGCTATGAAAAAAAAAAATCATAAATTTATTTCCTTTGCCCTATCCACTGGAACTGTGTGTTAAGGAGTTTATTTTCTTTGTATGTTTACACTAAATCATTGTTCAAATGTATATTTGGGTAACAATTGACCAATTTTCCAAAAAACTTGTGTAAAGAGTTCAGATATTCCTAATGTAGGTTTATAAGGAACAATCACAGTCCAAATTCGTGTTACATTAGAAGAAACTTTAGCGCAGTGAATAGGCTGCTATTCTGAACTGTAAGAGAGAATGTCATTTGTGTAAAATTAAACATCAAGCAGTTTAGATGTCCCTATGAGTCCAGAAGAGCAGCTGTGGGGAAGTCATATAATGAATGAAACAAAAATGGATGTGTGGGACCTAAATATGAGCAAAAAATCTTGTGAAATCCTGACCTAGTTCAGCTTTAGCCTGGCAGGGTACCCTTTTTACTTTTACCCTTTAGACATAGCTAGTCTCCTATTTGTGGAATTGTGAAGATCTCTAGCAAGAAAGATTTCCATTTCAGAATAGTCTGAAAGAGAGATATGTGCAGAATAAATATTTCCAACTTTAAAATTTGCAGGGAAAGATCTTGAAACTCCATCTACCTTGGCCCAAATAACACCCTGATGAAGGCTGTCCTCCAGCATCCGGCAGTTTCTTTCTTTATTTTACCCACTCGAGTTTAAATTTCAAAAGGGTTTGATTTACACCTAAAGTCAAAAAGGAACAATTTTTAAATATTCAGAAATTGTTTTGCAATGAAAATACTGTTTATCAGTCTACTCAAAAATTAAAAAAAATTTTGCTGCATGGCAAGTACAAATATCAAACTACAAATATTTAGAGGTATGTGCAATGTGCATTTTGAAAATATTACATATGTTAAACACAGGTTCATTTTATAGACCTTTGTAGTGTCAAGACTATAGTTTGGTAAAACTGTGATAGCGTATGAGGAAGAAATCACATTGAAGCATAATTATTAAAACCTATGGTAATTATATGATAGTACCTTGAAAACCTTGCTGCACTCAAAGTTTCCTAGAAAATGAAGTCCCTGCTCTGAAGAGCTCATAATCTAAGTAGATCAGAGCAGCAGTGGAAAAGTAGCTGTGCAGATCAGCTGAGCTCTGTGCTTTTGCTGAAAAAAAAAAAAAAAAAAAATCAACACGTCTTGATAATTTGTGCATTGATAAATTCTGCGTTTGCAGAATCACACCTGAGAGTTTCTGATGTCATATCATGAGGAAAGGTTCAACATGGGTATGTTTTTCTTCTATTGTTCTTTCCATCCTTTGTGGAAAGCATATCCATATGTTCAAATGCTTTCTTTGGGTGACTAGTATTATATTGCATGTTGCCCCAATACCTTCTAGTAGTATCCAGCGTGCTGAAACCTATTTCAGCAGTGACCTTATTTCAATCCATTTGTAAATATGTTATCTTGCATTATTTTTATCTCTGACTTCAGGTTACTGCTTACTACTAAGTTTCTACCATCATTTCCCTTTATTCTGTCTATGTTTCAGCTGTGTTTAATATTGCTTTCCATGTAATATTGGACTGATCACTGAATTCTATGAATATGCTCTTTGTTCTTTTAGATCATTAAGGATTGGAAATAAGAGGAGACATCACAGAGACTTCATTTATTGTATTAAAAGCCTTTCAGCAAATTCACATTTTACCACTGCTCATTAGTCTCTATTTTTATTTCTTCAGCCAGCATGCAGTTCAGTTGAAAGTACCTAAGTACTTTTGTACTACTACTTGTAATATGTGTTTTTCAACAATGACCCACTACCAGATATTTCTTTCTAGATAGTATTCTTTATACAGAAGATAACTGTAGTCAAATAATTTTCAGTGGAGTTAGGAATTTTATTTCATGACAATGGTTATGTATTTTATCCACACAAAACATAATACTATCAAAATGTAGTCATACTAGGTGCATATGATAATTTTAAATATTGCTCTGTAAATCTACCCAGCTACACAAAATATAATAGAATTACAATATGCTTATTGACACAGCTCTATCAGCATTATTGCTGCCATAAAAGGAAATGTAGCAAGGTAAGGGGCAGCCTCTTCTCCTAGGCAATGACAGGACAAGAGTAAAGGCCTCAAATTTCAGCAGAGAAAGGTTGTCAAGCATTGGAACCGGCTGCCCAGGGCAGTGGTTGAGTCACCATCTCTGAGGGCATTTAAAAGATGTGTAGATGTGGCACTCAAGGACATGGTTTAGTAGTGCAGTTGGCAGTGCTGGGCTAACAGTTGGACTCAATGATCTTAGACGTCTTTTGCAACCTAATGGATCCTATGGCTCCATAATAATCTGCAGAGAAAAAAGATGTGATCAGTTTCATTATGAATTATGGAGTTTATCTTACTGGATGGAAAGTGATTTACTTGTACCTAAAAAGAAGAAGAAACTTGTGCCACAGGACTGGGATTGCTTCAAATCGTTCATCATGAAACTACAGTGAGGTTAAAAGATGAAGAGGGTTCCCATCAGAACAAAGGCATCCTCATTTTTCATTGTCATATCTCATTAGAGCTAGATGACATGAATTTGAGAGTAATGTGCATTTCCTTGAGTAGGAAAGGCATTCTGTAGTATTCTTTAAAGATCAACTTAGCAGTGCCAGAGAGAATCAAGTACTGAAAATTCTGGTTTGCTTCAATACTAAATGCACACAAAGAGGCACATAAAACTACTAGTCCTACTCTCTGAACAAATATGTACAGAAATACATAGAACAGAAGGAACAGGGAAGGAACAGAAGGGACAGTTGCACAAGCAAATGGAAATAGAATTTGATAGGCAATGGAATAAAGACATAGACTGAGTTACTAATTTCAATCCCTACATTAATAGGCATGGAGAATTTTATTTGCAATTATTTCTTCAATTATTTTTAAGACTAAATTAATAACAGTTCTAAACCACATAATAATAGTTAATATCACTAAAATAATTTCTAGAGTACTTATTACTTCAAATATGCCAAATTGCCAAATAATAGAATTTTCATATATTAAACAAATAAAATATCACATTTAAAATTATTAGCTTGCATGGTTTTAAAGTTGCAACAGCTGCCAGCTTCAATAATAAAAGTCAAATTTTGATGAATACAAATTGCATTATAGTATAATCAAGATAAATGCCAAGTATATTTTGCTAGGAAAGTTTTTAGGGCCAGAAGCATAACAGAAAATATTTTGTATTTAAGAATAAGTGTTTTTGTCCAGTCATTTCAGTCCTAAATGTCTTATCAATCTCTACAGTTTGCTGTTGCTTATCTTAGATGGCTTCCATGTACTCAGAGTGATAATATTTATTTTTCTTAGTTTTGTATGAGTTGAAAAGTCTAGTAAGCAGCAGAACATGCAATAAGATGAGTTACTAGAATCATTGAATCATATAATGCTTGGAAGAGACTTTAAAGATCATGTAATTCCAAACCCACTGCCATGAGCAAGGACACTTTCCACTAGACCAAGGTTTCCCAGAGCCCCATCCAAGCCAGGCTTGAACACAGGGATGAGGCATCCACATCTTCTGTGGGCAACCTATTTTAATGCCTCACCATCCTCACAGTGAAGAATTTCTTCCTGTATCTAATCTAAACCTACTGTCTTTCGGTTTGAATCCATTCCTTCTTGTCCTGTCAGTACATTCCCTTGTCAATAGTCTCTCTCCATCTTTCTTTGGCTATTGGAAGGTTGCAATTAAGTCACTTGAGAGCCTTGCCTTTTTCAGCTTGAACAATCCCAATTCTCTTAGCCTTTCCTCATAGGAGAGAGGCTCCTTCCCTTTAGTCATTTTGATGACCATCTTCTGGACTCCCTCCAACAGATCAATGTCCTCCTTGTGCTGAGGACTCCAGAGCTGGATGCAGTACTCCAGTACTCCACTCACTAGAGTGGAATAGAGGGATAGAATCACTTCCCTTGACCTGCTGGCTATGCCTCTTTTTAAGCAACCCTGGATATAGCTGGCTGTCTGGGCAGCACATACACATTACAGAATCACACAATATATTAGGTTGGAAAAGACCTCTGAGGTTGCTAAGTCCAATCAGAACCTCTCACCAGATCAACACTCTTGCCCAACTTGGTGTTGTCTTCGAATTTGCTAATGGTGGACTCAATCCTCTCATCCAGATCATCAATAAAGATATTAAGCAGGACTGGGCCAACACTGATCCTTGTGAGACACCACTAGTGACCAGATGCCTTCTGGATGAAGCATCATTCACCACCACTCACTTGGCCTAGCCATCCAGACAATTCTTAAGCCAGAGAAGAGTACACCTTTCCAAGCTGGGGGCTGCCAGCTTTTTCCAGGAGTATGCCATAAGAGATAATGTCAAAAGCTTTGCTGAAGTCCAGGTAGACTACATCCACAACCTTTCCCTCATCCACTAGGGAGGTCACCTGGATATGAAAGGAGATCAGGTTGATCAGGTAGGATCTGCCACTCCTAAACCCATGCTGGCTGGGTCTGATCCCTTGGTTGTTAACCACACCACTTGACTTGATGTCATCTGCAAACTTGCTGAAGGCACACTTGATCCCTTTGTCTATGTCATTAATAAATATATTAAATAACACTAGTCCCAATATGGACCCTTGAGGGACACCACTTGTTGCTGATGTCCACTGGCATTCTGAGATGTTGATCACTACCCTCTGAATGCAACCATCTAACCACTTTCTCATCCACCTAACAGTTCACTCATTGACTTCATCTGTCTCCATTTTAGAGAGAAGAATGTTCTGGGTCATCATGTCAAAGGCTTTACAAAAGTCCAGGTAAACTACATCTGGAATCCTTCCCTTATCCACTGATGTGGTCATTCCTTCATAGAAGGACTGTAGGTTGGTCAGGCAGGATGTGCCCTTGGTGAAGCCATGCTGGCTGTTTAGAAACACCTGCCTATCCTTCACACACCTTAGCACAGCTTCTAGGAGAATCTGTTCCATGGTCTTCCCAGGTACAGAGGTGAGGCTGACAGGTCAGTAGGTCTCAGAGTCCTCCTTTATACCCTTTTTAAAGATGAGTACAATATTCTCCTTTTTCCTGTCACCTGGCACGTCACCTGATTGCCATAACTTTTCCAAGGTCATGGAGAATGTCTTGGTAACTGCATTAGCCAGTTCCCTCAGGATTCTGGGATATATTGCATCTGGTCCCATAGACTTATGTATATTCAGGTTCATGATCTCAGGTAGTCATGAACCTGATCTTACTGTAAAGAGACTTTGTTCCTCCAGTCCCTATCCTGCTCTCCACCCACTTGAGGTTCTTGGGAAGAGAGTTTGTAATTCAAATGTTGTTGAGTACCTCAGTCTTCTCTTTGTCTGTTGTTACTAGTTTTCTGGCATTGTTTGTCAGAGGAAGTACACCTTCTTTGACCTTTTCTAGTTAACATACTTGTAGAAGCCCTTTTTGCTATTCTTTGCCAGGTTCAGTTCCATCTTCACTATAGCTTTCTTCAGTCCATATCTACACAACCATACTTCATATCTATGTTTCCTATATCATCTTTCCTAGTTTCAACTGCCTATGCATTTGCTTCTTTCCCTTTAGTGTGACCAGCAGCTCCCTATTCACTTATGTCTCTCTTGCCTGCCTTGCCTGAGTTCTTGTTCCTGGGGATTGCTAGCTTTTGATGTCTATGGAAGACTAGCTACATACGAAATGCTTTATAAGTTTATGGTGTGTATTTGATTCCTAACTACTTACAATCCTTGAATAATATACACCCCTGTCAAAGATCTGAGTTGGTTTGCATGTTAATAACTTTCTAGTATTGATTTACCAATCTGTTTACACAGCTTCTGATTGAGACATCATTAAAATAAGTATGAAAACTTAATTACTTTAATGGGACTTGGATGATCTCCTACGTGATAAGGAGCAGTGCCACCTTTTTTAAATCTTCTTGTACATTTCCCTGAGCAGCAGAGATGCTTGAGTAACCTTCTGCCAACAAAAGTGACAATTTCACTGTTCATTCCCTGCTCGTCTGCATCCTTCACTCCCTTGTGTTCCATGGATTTAAGGATACCTTGCTGAGCCAATTCTATTTATCAGCCTGGCAAAATGCTGATATGCTACAGGTCTACAGTTTTGTTTGCATTTTTGCTGAGCTACTGAAATGAAGTAACTCACAAAATATCAAGGTGAGCTGAGCAAGGACTGCAGAGACAGGATTGAAGTAAAGAAAAATGAGATGAAGAAGAATTGCCTGTTTTTGAATTTGATATATGCCAGGTTAGCTTCATCTCATCAGTGTTAATGGATTCAGAGGCATAACCTCATGCTCTGGATTAGAACCTGGAAGAAAAAATTATTGTTCAGAAATGTTTAAATCTGGCATGATTTTATTAGCAAGATAGTAGCGCATTAGTGAAGTGCTCATGTAGTATAAACTTAATTGGCCTGTTAATTCAACAGTCATGCAAGTAAGTATCTACCTAAGCCTCCCAGGTGATCTGAGAGTGTATAAACCAAAGAATAGAATAACCATGGTTAAAACATTGCCACAGTCTGCTTGAATTTGGCTGGATGTGTGATGGTTCGTTATTGTGATCTCAGAGTGCAAAAGCGTGTTAGCTTTGATCAAACAGTGAAACTTTATTATGTATTGGAAACACAGCAGCACGATAGATGGAAGTGAGGTAGGGAAAGCAAAGCAAGAAAAAGAGAGAGAGAAAAGATATATAGCTACCACCACATGAATGGGTCCTCAAGGTGTCCCTACAGACCGTCGATTTCTCGGTGCGAGGGAATTCCTCCTGTTGCTTGGTAAGAGGCCTTCTTTATATTAGATGTTGCCCGGGGCCCCTCCTTTGTCCCATGGACTTTTCTCCTACACATGTCCATGGAGTATCCAAGGCGTGGTCAGTCCCAAAGCGAGTGGCCTTTTGCCAGGGGGTAGTTTTCGCATCCATTATGGCTCCCTGATTCTGGAGAACGAGTCCAAAATGTATTGTTCCCTTTCCAGGGTACAACTCGAGATGTATTGTTCCCTTCCTCCTTAAGAGATAAAGGGGTACAGTACACTTCACCATCCATTGTTCCAGGGTATCCGCACCCTGGTTTCCATAGGAACCACATTCCAGTCTCAGTCCAGGAAGCAGCACCTGGCAGCCACTCTGTCTCAGGCAGGTAGGCTCTGCAAACTTCAGTCAAGGCCTTAACTCAGGTTTTGAGGTACCTGAAAATGTCCAAGTCCCTGGTGACAACGTTGAGACAATATCCATCTCCTGACCAACTCTTACAAAAATCTCTCAAAATCACTGAATATGGCTAGCTGGTTCAGAATGCAATCATTTAGCAAAGAGAAAGTACAGTCATGGGGAAGGAGGGAAAGCTAAGGGTGAACAAAAGGAGAAAAAAAAAAAGTTTGCATTGAGATGATGTACCATTATACTTTGGACACTTATTTTTCTAGTTCTGCATTGGGTTAAGAATTGGCTGGATGGCCAAACTCACAGGGTGGGGGTGAATGGGGGCACATCCACG
>VXBA01003078.1:277789-303344 GCA_013399895.1 Serilophus lunatus | reverse complement strand
GATGTTGCATAGGTTGTTAACCTAGGTAAAGGTTGGACTTGATGATCTCCATGGTCTTTTCCAACCTTTGTAATTCTGTGTGTAATTCTGTGTGTAATTACCTTATGGACATCTCCATCTGCTGATCACTGCCTCTGTTCTTCTTGACTCTGTAGCAGAATTTACCATCACTCTGATATGCCAGCTCAGCTGCTGCCAAGACAGGTTTGGTGTTTTATCGTAGGAAAAATCTTGTATTTAAACCAGTTAACTTAATCTATCTCACTGTGACTGCAATTTTGACATGAGCAGCTCTGCTGAGAAATTTAGGGAAGAAATAATCCATAGTGAGGAGATCTGGCAATTGACAATAAGCAGCTGGAAAAGTAACTCTTACACAAGTTTGCAAAGCACTCTTCCGCTAAGCATTTACAGGTTAGCATAGCAGCATCATCGACTATTGCTTTACAATACTAGACCTGTAAGAGTGTTTTTGGTATGAGTGTAAAGGTAAGAAATTAATTTCTCTTTGATGATATTGAGCGATTTGAGTTGGACTGAGTACTGGCATACAGAGTACTAGGGACAGCTTTTGGATCTGTGAATGCTCAGTGAAAGTTATTGACAAGGTTGTTACCAAACTGACAAGCAACTGAAGTACAATAGAAGTTCACTTACTCATCAGCTCCCCAGGGGAGAAATAGAGAGGCAATCTATATCCAGATTAAGAAAAGATTGACTAAAATATCAGTAAGAGAACTAATTTTCTATGCTAAAAGGTTGAAATTCTATGCTCCTGTTTTGGAACAATTCAGGTTTTAATCTGTGGCTGAGAAGATGCTGTTTTGTCCATACTCCAAAAAAATGATACTGTTGGATAAATAAGGAAGAGACAGTAACTTATTTATTATTATTTCTTACCAAATCTTATAGCTGAAATGGACCTCAGGACTTTATCTAGATTATGTTCTGCCCCAGAATCTGTTGCATGTACCTGTGCCTTTCACATTTGTCTAATTTGTTCTAGAGTTTGTTTGATGGAATTTCCCAAAACCATCCAATGTATCTTCCAGTTTGATAGTATCTTATTGTTAGGAATAAGATGAAATGGGGATGGGGTGGGTTAGGGTTATGGTTTTATATATATATGCATATAAAATACAATTGGTAAGCAAAAGTTCAGTGCATGAAGAAGAAAAAGAATGAATTGCAACTCCAGTTTTCCATCTTTTGCCACTTTGCCAAGGAATTGACGGCACTGGAAAGGAAGGGTTTTATTTTACTCACATTTGTACTCACCCAGTTACTATCACTAAAACTTTAACAATGAGATGAACCAAATACAATTTGTTAGGCTGCATAAGAGAAGTTTCTGCCCTATTCACAAACAACATTCAGCTGTTTAATTATGTATTTTCTTTTTCTATTTTCTGTAGAATTTCACAAAATCCTCCTTTTGTTCAGTCAGAAATGAAAATTATTGTCTGTGAGAGAGGGATGTCCTTCCATGGTGTTCTGAGAGGAATTGATCTGTGTCCTCTTAACAGGCAGAATAGCACATCCATAATCTAAAAGGAAAAAAAAAAACACATTAAAGCATTTGTAGTCAAGTCAAAGTTCCATTCTTTCAAAGACGTTATTGATTTTTAGAAATTTCATTTGAATTATAAGGAAGAGATTACCATGCTTTATTTGACAAATGACCCAAGCATTCATCCTAAGTACCAAGCAACTCTGATGTCACTTTTCCTGAGATGAAGAATTTCTCATATTAGACCCCTCTTATACAAGAAGTTCAAAGACTTGAATTTGCATTTTCTCTCTCCTCAACCATTGCATTAACAAAGGGATTGAAGTGTGTGAATTTATTTCTCACCAGAGGTGACTACTGGACACCATATAGAATATTTAATTGTTTTTTATTTTATTCTGTCCAAACTGAAATCTTCAGTCTTAATTCAAAAACAAACAAACAAACAAACAAACAAAAGCAGTATTTTTTATATTTTAAATCCTTTCTAAACTTTATTTTATTTGCTTTGATGGGAAACAATGTTTTGAATGTTAAGAAATAATTTCAAAATTAAATTTCATTTACTATGCAATTTCATTAAGAATATAAGATTAAAAAATAAATTTAATAATATAATATAATATCTTAAAATAGTTAGAGATAATACAGCCAGAAAGCATGATATTTACCATTTCCTATTACATAGCTCAGATTTTTTTTGTGATTTTGTCAAACATATCATTTTGGCTTACACTAAGAAAGAACAAGAAGTATATACAAGGAGCAAAAATTCATGGTCATATTTTTTCATTGAAAATTGATCAGCTGCTGCTGAGAAGATATATTTTGCCCGTGTTAAAAAAACTGCCCTGAATTCTTGAAAAGAATCAGTGCATTTGCCAATGAGTTACTATAGAGTAAGGAGATCATTTACTGGGTGTTAAATTTTTCCAGTTCATTAAAGTATGGTGCAAATAATACCAGGGACACAGATTTGATTCCCATATGAGATGTTCATTTAAGAGTTGGACTTGTGGGTCCCTTCCAACTCAATATACTGTGATTCTGTGATGAAGTACTACAGTCTTTAGAAAAAGCACTGTGTACTTCTCCAAACTTTGTTTGCATATGTTGTGTAGAGAGTGATTTTTTTTCCCAGTATTTCTCAGATTTGATCATTGCTAGACACATTTCATCCTCTCACAGTTCTTGGCACACCTAAATCTTTACCGAAATGAGACTCCCAAAGCATGTTATACTTTTAGTGCTTAAAAGATGTTGTTCTAATCCCATGCTGCACTAGAGAGACTTTCTCATATTACTGCTTCACTTGTCCAACTCAACAAGAAGAAGCTGTTTTTAAGAAAAGCTACAAAACAAGAATAGAAAAAAAGGAAAAGCTAAGGGAGAAAGAGTAAAGATAGGGAAATAGGAGCAACCAGATTGGAAAGATGTATAAAAGGGAATTGTGAAGAAGAAGACCATGTGATCTGGGAAAACACAATGGAGAACTATGAGAATAATTGTGGAATAAACCATCAGCAAAGGCCAAGGAGGTTGGTAGGAAAGGAGGAAAACCTTGTGTGGTAATAAGCACAATATATCTGAAACTGTTAGACATGTAAATTAATAAATTCCTTTCATATGTTATCATTTCTTAGTTATCTGAAAAAGAAAATTTACAGCTTGAAGTCATAGTTTGTGACTTTCTTCACCAGAAGCATTCCAAAAACTGTATGCTTAAAATATTTGATTATAAATACAAAAGAGTGGGAAAAAAAAGTAAACCATCCTTTTGAAGTTTGATTAAATGCTATGTTTTGAAATAAAACATACCTCACACATGAAACAAAACACTCTGAGGGTGGCCTTCATACTCTGAATTATTTTTGTTTTTCTTATGCAGCAATGAAAGAATTTATAGCTCTGCATTAAAAATAGCATTGGCAGCAGGACAAAGGGGGTGAACCTTCCTCCCAGCTAAGCATTGATGTAGCACTGGGACCAGTCTGGATCTGAAAGATATGAACGTACTTGAGTAGATCCAGAAAAAAGCCTCTAAGAAGTTTAAGGGACTGGAATATTTGCAATCTAAGGAAAGATTGAGAGAGTTAAGAGTCTATGGAACCTCATCAATGTGTACAACTACCTGAAAGGAAGATTCAAAAAGAAGGGAATCAGGCTTTTTTTCAGTGGTGTCAAGTGACAGGAATAGAAGCAATGGTTCCCACCTAGAACATGGAAAATGGACTAAAAATGCAAGGGAATTAAATTTTCTGACCTGTGAGTAGTGGATTCATTGAGTGCAATAGTGTCTGAGCTTTGTTATTGTTATAAGAATATTCTTTCAATAATATTATCCTTTTTGAAGTTGCTTTATCCTACAGCTGAAAAAAACCAGTATTTCAGTAAAGGAGTAATAGAACGGGTTTCTGTCCTCTTCCAAAAAAAAAACATTACAAACAATTTCAAACATTATATTTGTTAAGTAGTTTTATTATTTGCAGATATTAGCATTGGAAATGCGTAGAAAGCTGGGGAGATAAAATGAGAGTATCAGGCGATTGAAGGTCCACTCACAATCATATTCTCTGAAAGATTTCTAGTGTCTAGAAAAATGTCTTTAAGACCTGTCAAGCTTATAACATTACCTGTAATACGAATTTTGGACATTCCTAGTAGTGGGAAACCTTGCAAACCTCTTGCTGAGGTACCTTGGCTATCTACCAAAGGCATTAGTGGAAATACTTATTTGTGAGTTTGTGATGCAATCATTTCTGTGATGAAAGCTTCCTCATTCACATCTGCAAACTGAGAATTGGACCTGATTCTTCTCAGTAACTCAGCAGTCTCATGACCAGGTTGATCTCAGATAGGTTGCAAGTTCCAAATAATTTCTTCACACAGTCCAGTTTTCCCTGTCAAGTAATTAAAGGATATTAATTTATGAAGCTGAGGAGGAAGGAAAGGAAACTCATGTTTCTGTATGTAAGTAGAGAGCCCAACTGTATCTTAGAAACCTAGTTAAACAACATTAATCAAAGGAGAGAGGTAGAATTCATACAGTACAGGAGAGAGCATAACTGGACTTGAAATGATAAAAAAAGGAAACGTCATCTGACTCAAACCTGTGTATATATGTGTTTGTGTTCACACAAACTACCTCCAGTAGACAGACTAACATTAAAAAAAAAAATCTGACATGTGCAAAGAGATTGAAATAGATGACCAGAAGCCTGTTCTAGACTAGGAATAAAAGTTTTTTTCTATGACTAGGAATAAAAATATAAACAAAAAGTTCATACAGTGGGATTTGTTTATGCAAAATCCAGACTCAGAACTTATTAACATATTTTTTTGCTTTTTTTTGAGCACACTACAGTAAATTGCATTTCTAAAAATAGTTCACATATATTTCAACAAAAATGGCGTGGAAAAAACCTCTAGTTGTCAACATCAAGTAAGAGAAACCTGTCCAAAACAAAAATAATTACAATTTCAAGAGCGAAAGAAGTCTCATCTCCCTGAAAATTTCTTAGAGTTGCCAAGAGAAATTAAATGTGTAACTGACACTGAGAGAAGGGAAGATAACTCCACATGAAGATGAGTTATGTGGGTGCAACAGGGAAATGTCTAAACAAGTTGCTTATTTAACTTAGCAATAAAATTAATATAGGAATATTTAATCATTTTTTACATATATTGCAAGGATCAGCAAAGGCCGATAATAAAAGAATGGAAGATCAATTTTTATTTTTTTTTCTCCATGCTGCATGAAGATAGCATTGATAAACTGTCCCTGTGTGTGACACTAGACATCTTCCTCTCTAGAAGATATTTTAGTATGGAGTTGAGGTTTCAAAACAAGCTGATATCCCAGTAAATCATAACCCTTCCTTTATGTATGAACCTTTTACTTCCTCAAAGAAGAATGCAGTAATACAGAGTCATTTAACAGCTTGTGCTAATAGCATTGTTTTTGGTCTGCATCTTGTATCGTATATGAAAAACAAAAATAAAATTCATGAGGGTTTGGGGGTTCCCTTATTTTACTCTTCTATGTTCTCTCTTATTAAGTCTGGTTGTGAGTGCCTGATACTCTGGATAAGTTCTTTGGCCTCTCATGAGTTTCAGCTTAAAGCTGGAAATTACACTTCCCACTATTTGTTAAAACACAGAAATTTATTTAACCTCAGTGTCTAAATTTTACCCCTTGAGGTTGCTAGAAAATGAGAGAAGATTGCAGTAAAAAAAAATAAAAATAAGAAGAATGAAAAATAAGAAGTTTAAATTTTTTAATTACTCTTGTCGTGCAACCAAATCCTTTGTTCTTTTACCTAAAACAATAAAATCCATTTGTTTTTTGTTCGTTTGTTTGTTGGTTTGGGGTTTTTTTTGCTAAAAAGCTTGTTTCAAGGATTAGTAACTTATCACTTTTTTTCTAAAGAGACATAACCATGTAATTTCTTTGATTTAAATATAAAGGCTATATTGGCAAACCACAAATGCATTTTATTAAGCCTTGCTAAATTTGCATTAGTTCTCAAAGTTATAGATGTCATTAAACTTAAAATAAAAAATCATAACTTTCCAAAATAAAAACATTTATTTAATTAAATATGTGGTTAATATGTGATTTAAAATTGCTTGAATCAATCAGCCAAAAGTGAGAGTGTTCTTGAAGAATCATCTGAAGGTACATTAATATCTAAGAGAATGCTGATCTTTTGCAAGTAATAGTGTGAAACACATCGAAATGCACTAAACAGCAAATTCAAGCACAAAAACCATGGAGTTTATCCAGCTGTCGCTGCTATAAACTATTACGGAATATTTGGTCCTGATCTTGAATGGTGGTCTTGTTGCCTGTTGCAATTCTCAAGAACATATCTTTTACTCTTATTTCACAAATACATCTTCATATCACTAAACAATATCCATAGACTTATAAGTGCTGCCATTAGTGTGTGGCAGTGAAAATTCCAGATGATTAGTGTCAACGATTTGATACTATCATTAAATGTCAATGAACTGCATGCAGTACAAAGTAAATATTTATAACCATTATTTTAAGTAAATGCAGATCTGTTTTTCATCTTTTGGGAATAGATGAAAGTTCTGTCTGAAAAATTAAATTCTGTAACAATGACTAAGCACATGATAGAGACAGGGTTGTTAGGCTGTCTTAAACAGCCTCAGCATGACTATTTTCAAGCAAAACACTTAAGAAATTTAAAATTTGAGAAATTTTGAAATTGAAACTTCAATTCTCATTGTTTTGATTATTCTATGAATTTGTAACTGATTTATAATTTCAAAAAACATGCAACTGACATCACAATTAGTATACAGTACCTAGAAAGCTTTTTGGAATATTTATTCCTAATGCCAAAAGAAGGTCTCTAGGTATTTCTGGGAAGGAGGAGGTGGAAGCTGTAAAGACAGGAAACCTGAGTAAAGGTTTAGTGTCTGAGTCCTCAGGCTGCTGCACAAAACTTCCAGCTTTGGACTTACAAGGCTGCAGCAACAATAAACTGAACCCTTGAGATTCAGAATTGCTTCACGGGTTGCAAAAACTTGGGAATGTATCTAAATGCATATAAATGCATAAATCTGAATATTTGACAGTAAACAAAGAAATTTGTATATCTCCACGGATTTAAATGCAATCCTCGCTATAAAATTAAAATGTATTTTGCATAATGCATGGCACAGCAGAGAGTTCTTATGTGATGATGTTCAAATGTAATCTGTCAAATTGAAACTCACTGCAAAAATCCATTAGTTGTAATTGATTTCTAAAACATGATAGCTATAGAAGGCACTGCCCCTACAATGAACAATTAATCTTATAAGAACATGTTTTGTTAGCACCTACTAAAATGGAGATGATTTGAATGTTTTGAATAGCAATACACACAAATCTTGTATCACCAATAGAGAAGAGAAACTGAAATAAAATGGAATCCTGATCTTGCCATTTAACTGGGGGTAGTTTTACATTAATGTTTTGTTACATGTTCATCTTTTACTTTTGTTCTTGGCATTGTGACCTGCTAAAGCTTAATGACTTTGAGCTCTAAGACAGCAAATAAAAAAACAAATGAACACTCCTTTGGCAATTGTCTATGGAAATGTTACTATTCGTTTCATGGCATGGCCATGTTCTGGAAATAACAGAAGCTCAGCTTTCAAGTAAAAAAGCAAACAAAATAAAATCTTAACTTCGTGATTGTAAAAGAAAGCTTTTGAAATGTTGGCAGAGCAACATAAAGTTTCAAACTTCAAGAAGAAAACTGAAGAATAAAGTATGTTCCTTCTCAGATAAACTTAATTATATCTTCATTAGAATATAGTTTTACAATGCATCTCTCTTCAATGCAATTCATTATATCCTTATTACAATCTTCATCATTTGGTAAAGGAGCACAGACAACCAACGAATATGGAACATCTAAACTGAAAGAAGGTAGATTTAGATTAGCTGTTAGGAAGAAGTTCTTCATTACGAGAGTTGCAAATTCTGTCAGTTTCACTTAAAAATTAAAGGAGAAGATTATTCTGGGAAGTATCAGAAAACACCTGAAAGACAACATAGTCATTGATCACAGCAAGCACACCTTCATGAAAGGAAAGTCCTGCTTATCCAACCTGATTTCCTTTTATGACAAGGTAACCCCACCTACGTGATCAAGGGAAGCCAGTTGATGTAATCCTTTTGGATTTCAGTAAATCTTTCAAATTGTTCTCACAGGATCCTGCTGGACAAAATGTCCGTCACACAGCTAGTTAAACACATCATGTAGTGTGTGTACAATTGGCCAAGCACAGAGGGTAATAGTGAGTGGGGTAACATCGGACTGGTGATCTGTTATTAGTGGGGTTCCACAGGGCTCCATCTTAGACCCTGTGGTTTTTGCCATCTTCATAAATGACTTGAATGTGCAAAGTAAGTTTGCAGATGACACAAAACTGGGAGGAGCTGTTGACTCCCTCAAAGGCAGGGAGGCCCTGCAGAGAGATCAGGACAAATTAGAGACTAGGCAATCACCAACAATATGAAGTTAAGCAAGGGAAAGTGCCAGATTCTTCATCTGGAATGGGGCAACCCCAGATATATGTACACACTGGGGAATGACATGCTGGAAACAAGTGCTTCAGAAATGGACCTTGAGGACTTGGTCTACAGCAATTTGAATATGAGTCAGCAGTGCCCAGCCAGCCAGGAGGGCCAACCATGTCCTGGAAGGCATTAGGCAAAGCATTTCCAGCCGATCAAGAGAGATGATCATCCCTCTCTGCTCTGCACGGGTACAGTCTCCCCTTGAATATCATGACCAGTTCTGGGGACCACAACATAAAGATATTAAACTGTTAGACAGTGTCCAAATGAAGGCAACAAAAATGGTGAAGGGCCTCGAGATGAAGCCATATGAGGAGTGGCTCATGTCACTTGGTCTCTTCAGCCTGAAGGAGGCTGAGGAGAGACCGCATTGCAGTCTACAACTTCCTCATGAGGGGAAGAGGAAGGGTAGACACTCACCTCTTCTCTGTGGTCACCACTGACAGGACCCAAGGGAATGGCTTGAAGTTGTGTCAAGGGTGGTTTAGGTTGGATATTAGAAGGAGGTTCTTCACCCAGAGGGTGGATCAGGCTCCCCAGGTTCAGTGGTCACAGCACCAGACAAGAGTTCAAGAAGCTTTTGAACATTTTTCTCCGGCACACGGTGTAACTTTTGAGAATGATCCTGCGCAGGGCAAAGAGTTGGACTGACTGATCCATGTGGGTGCCTTCTAACTCAGCATATTCTATGATTCTGTGAACAGGTTGCCCAGAGAAGCTGTGAATGCCCTATTCCTGGAAGTGCTCAAGGCCGGGTTTGTTAGGGTTTTGAGCAACCTGATCTGGTGGAAGATATCCCTGTTCTGGTTCCTGCTGTACAAGAGTATGCTCGAAATTTTATTTTTGTTTTTTAGAGAATGCTTTTCACTTGTACTAGCCTATGTATTGGCTAGGAAAGAATATGAACAGAGAGGTCTGCCTTACCTCTTTTGCTGATATTCTAGTGAGAAAAAGCAAATATCTCCAAAATGCAGACAATTTGACCAGAGACACTCACAGCAACATGAGTTAACTTGCCACCTGGAGGTGAGATGGGTCAGGCCCATTTAACTGAAGATATTTACCCATGGACTCTCTCCAGCATTGAAGATTTTTTTAGAACAGGTTGAATGAATATGTGTCTTGAGTACATTAGTTATAGCTGATTCTGCCTTGGATCTGTGAACTCAGCTAGATGACCCTTCAACCTCTGCCCTATGATTCTATAAAAACAATACTAACTTCCTTTGTAACACACTTTTATGTCTACTCTTAAAAAGCTAAATTTTATATTCAAATTAGGAGGTGAAATAGATTAAGATGTAGTGAAAAGAATTCTATAACTCTTTTTTATTTGAACATATTTTAAGTCATTCCGTTTATTAGAAGGTGAAATTATATCAGATTTTGACCAATGTTTTTTGAATTATTTATGTTCACTTTTGTAATATTTTTGCCATGATAATGAAATCTCAGCAGTGTGCAATTTTTCAGAGGGATTCTAATATTAGCCCTTTCTTTCATAACAAAGATCACCTATTTTGTGCGAATTATGGAGATTGAGGTTTGAAAAGAATATTTAAGTAAGATTCTCAGTGTAATTTGCACTAAATAAATCACCTTAGAGCACTCTGAAGGTAGAAAGTATCATTCATATCCCAACAGCTATTGTTGGGGTTAGGATAATACATGCTCACAAGGATATCCACTATTTAACCTCAGTTGAGAATTTTCCTAGTTTAATGGACTCATTTTCTCAAGAGAATATAAAATATAGTAGAAATAGAGAAAGATTTAAATCTCTCTATGTTCTCCAAATAGACTACCCTTCAGTCTTTTTACTGACTTGTAGTAATATCACTGAAAAATTTATTCTGCAGAATTTAGCACCATAGGCTGGATTAGCTAAAAGTTGTTGAGATGATACTCACTAATATTTCTGAGCTTCTCAGACAGGCAGCCAGAAGAGATCAATGTGTCAGATATCAAAAGAACTGAAAAGAAGGGTTTAGTCAGCTCAGTAATTTAGATACAGCTGGGGCGAAGCCTCTAGCTCTAGAGTTGTTACTCACTGTCTTCTCGTGGTGGATGTCTGCTGGATCTTTCTTAAAATATACAGTAAGAATATATAAGTGTAATCAGTTTACTTCCAATAAAAATGTTTTCCACATTTGAGAACACCAGAAACAGTGCTTTTTCACCAATATTTCTGTCTTTCAGTCACTGCTTTATTAGCTGTTCTGAAGCAACACAACATGAATACATCCTATTCCACCTGCATCTCCTGCCTATGCTGAAGCTAAACATTTTGTTCCAAATATTTGCCTTAAAACTCTTAACAAGTTGGTGAGAGAAAGATGCCAGGCTACACAGCACTTGTGGCTATATTACTCACAAACTTGGGGCTAGGCCCCAAGTTTAGAAAGAAGGACACAGGCCACATGAATTTAATCCACCATGCTGCATAATTGGTGTTTGTATGAGCAGCTTGGTTGAAAAATGTCATTTTTTGCTTTGAAAGCATAATAGGACTCTTGTCATAAGCATAGTAGATTTCTATGCGTATATACTTATTTGCAATGCCCAAGGCCTTTCCCACTAATAAGTATCAAATTTAGAGAGCATGGATATGCATATTTGGAGATACAGGTTCACTTTCCTAAGGACATTTTACTGTCAAAATTCAAATACCCACTAAGTGCTGTGTAGATTAACATCAGCTGAACATTGGCAGTAAGAAACATTTGGAGCTTTCAGAGGTAACATTTTTAATTTTGAAAAAAACATTATGCAAACCATTCAGAATCAGAATCTAAACATTTTCTTTAGAAGAACAACTAAATTCATATGGCAATACCAAGGAAATAAGAATTGTTATTAACTGATATTTGCAAATTTGTCATCTGTGTTAAATGTATTAAGGATGATGTTTATGTTTTTTCATCCTTAGAATCCTAGAGTGATACTTGTCTCATCTCCAGAGAATGGTTGCATAAAATGAGTTATCAAGTATAGTTTTGCTCAGGAAGCTATTGACAGATGGCTATGAAAGATTTTCAATTTCTTGAAATTCTTATAGGTCAAGTCAGGTTAGGTACCACTAGTGAACCTTTGAAATACAAGATTCTGTATCTAGATGAATTAAGAAAATTAAGAGCTAAAATAAAAATAATAATGCCACAATAATTTATTGGAAAATAAGTAGGTTTTCCACACCATGTCTCCTTTTTTCTTGGAAACATATCTTTTCAGCTTCTCAGATTATTTGGGTTTTTTCACTCTGACAAATAGATATCTTCCAATCAACTATTAATATAAATTTTCCCTCCAAATATCTAGTGGAATTTTTTATCTCCTATACAGCTTTCCCATCAGAAGCATTAACATTATTACCATGAAATATTTAACTCTAATAAGTGTAAGCTATCTCTTAACATATAATTTAATAATATGCAACCTGTAATTTAGTGGCAACAATTTGTTCTGCAAGAGCACAAATATCTTAAAAATTTGTGAGAAACTTTGGGAAGAGAATAAGTATATCACTTATTATAAATGTCCTGAAATTCAGAAAGATATGAAGATATGACCACAGATGTCTTTCTTCTGTTTATAGACTGTCATCTCAGTGAAATGCAATAACAAGATGTTCTTACCATAGAATAAATTATTGAGGAAAAAGAACATAACTTGGAATTTGGACAGAGTTACTTATTTTGTGTGAACTTTACCTAATATTAGACCTGAGAAGGTAAAATTTATTAATCAGTTTTAGAAAAGATGAATTTCATCTCATTGACATTTGTAGATCTATTTAATGTTTTTCAAATTACTTTCATTATCATACTATGCTCATATTACTATAAATGTCCATTTTATCATATCATTAAGGTCTTCCACATGAGAAGAAAACATGCAGATAGAAAGAGTGACCTATGTGCGTAATTTGCATAATTAAAGTGTGGGAGTTAGCTGTTCACTTTGTTAAAAATTGTAGGTGGATATTTCTAAGTCCAGACAACAGTGTGGACTAAATTTGATTATTACAAATAATAAACTGTGTCTGAGCGAGACAGACATTAATAAACATGATGCACCCATTATTTATATTTGCCTGTGCAGTTGCATATTAGAAACTTCAAACTAGCATTTGGTAGAACAAATGACAGTACACAATAAGAGATGTAAGCTTTATTTGTGCGGTACATAGAAAATATTTATGTATCTGTCACCAGCTTCAGTAGAAAAAAGATAATTAAACTAAATGGATAAAACCAATGTAGTAAAAGAAGCTGGAATAATATCTATAATCTTTCGGTCAGCTTTCCTGAAGAGGAGCTGTCTCTGACCTCAGTGTGTCTGAAACAGAGGTGCAATTTCCTGATATCCAAAAAAAACAATATTGCTATCACTTAATTAACTTTGGCAACTACCTTTGAGGAAAGTGACGTGATATGTTCATAATTCCTGGCAGGAATTGGTAGATTTTCTTGACAATATTTTTTGTTTAAACTGAAGATCACAGTGACTGAGCGTTTGTCCACTGTCAAAGTGTTTTTATAAAGAACTGTAATTTGCTGTGTTTGTCAGCCTCTCCTTCATTGGCTTCAGTTTGCATCTCCATTTTGTCTAAGCCTATGTGTGCAATAAAAAAAAAGAATGTTTCTTGTATGCTAACACAGGTTTTAAATAGATTGTTTGGGTTTCCTTTAGATTCATTGATTGAGAGTCAGAAACAGTAATGTTTTTATAAAGCAGTGTTTTTTTGAGGAATTAGTACAGTAAGTACCACAGTTTAACCTTTTAATTTTTTTCAGCTTCACCACTTCCAGAGAACCTATGGTCAGAGAATTAGCATAGTTTTAAGTACAAAGTCCTCTTCAAAGAGTCTTGCATCTCAGCACTGGTTTTGTCAGTTTCTACACCGTGTAAAAGAAGAAATACTGATTAATTTCCTTTTAAAGTTTCTATTTCTAATGAATAACTTTCCCGTAACTGTAAAACAATTATATGAAGAACAAGGCAGTCAACATTCTTGAACAAAACTCTTTTATTTCAAATGACCACACAATATTTTATACGAACTAGTGTAAAAATTATGGACGTAACCATCTCTCAATTACTGATCACTTGTGGGACAAAAGAAGAAGGTGAAACCAGACCTTCTGTGTGTAGCCTTGTGTAACTAATAGCATAACTTCATATCAATGTATCTGTATGTAGCTTCTGAAGCAGAAATTACTTTCCAATTCCACTGAAAATGCATGAGCTGGAAGAGAGTCCATCCATCTATTCAAAGAAACTGTAGCTCTGCAGAACTGTTATGAGTAGCCAATAAAGTTATTCATATAGGTATGAGGTTCCCCTTGAAGTTTATCTACCTCTAAAACATAGGTGGAAAAGGAAACCATGGATTAATTTCCCTAGGACAGACAATATTTTTCATGCGTAATACTGACAAGTTGACATCTTTGTCTCTGGAAGAAAACTGCCCACTGCATTTTTCATCAGACCATGTAATAGAAAAGTGGGGAATGAAGTCCTTATTTTCTTATCTCCTCTTGTTGCTATAAGCACACATGACTAGAGAGATGTGTGGAAAGTTTTTATATTGAATTATAATTAAAAAGCAAGTCAGACTTTTTACTATATTTTTTTAGTAGGAATACTTTCATTTGCTGTACGATTTTTTCCTGTTTAAATTACCAGTGTACTGAATTGAAATAATGTTAAAGGATCATTTACAAGTGGTGAGTGCCTACTCTGTTCAAAGCAGTATAAACAAGACAATGAGGGTGACTGCCTTTAAGAGCTTGGAAAATAAAAATTAGTTAAGAAAAGATGATAGATAGATAGATAGATAGATAGATAGATAGATAGATAGATAGATAGATAGATAGATAGATAGATAGATAGATGATAGATAGATAGATAGATAGATAGATAGATAGATAGATAGATAGATAGATAGATAGATAGATAGATAGATAGATAGATAGATAGATAGATAGATAGATAGATAAACAGATGCCTACAGAAAGCCAAAAATGATATAGCAAAGCGGTATTAGTTAGCATGCTGGGTAAGGGGCCATTCAGGAAATTTCCCACAAAACATGGCATGAGCAAGCTTCATTGAGACTGAAATGTTTATCAGTGGAACAAAGTCTTTTCCCCGATACTCCTCCCTTGTGAACTCCTAGAGTGATGGTAGCAAGGCTGGAAACTGGAGCTTTAAGTCCCTGAACCTCATAAGTTTTACAAGTAAGCCACTCCAAGAGTGGTAACACAGACCATTCCGGGTCCTCAGCCCTCAATGAGCTCACCTGAGGACTTCCACAAAGCCACAGACTACAGAAGTACAAAAGATTAAGCAGCAGCACACTGCAGTTAGGTAACACTATATTTCCAGTTCTTTTCTTAGAAGTTTCCCGGTTTGAGATTAGACTGAAGTTTAATGACACCTGTGCTTGCATTCAGGAAATAAGAATCCTCGTAAGTAAGAGACCTTGTTTTTCAAACAAGTTTGTATCCAGGTGAGAGTTGTCAAGGCTCTTGGTAGACATCATATTAAAGTCAGACATTTCCTTGGTAGCTTTGAAGTAATTTTTAGAGAAGGAACATGAAAAGTACAGAAGAAAGCATGAAAAATATATTTGAAAATCCAATAAGTAGTAAAGAGAAGCAGATCTTATGGAATCAGTTAGGAATAAATTGTTGTACATTGAATGAGAAATGAAAATTAGATTTATGTGTCCCATGGTAATTATGGGTCACATTTGAAAATAGAATAATACTTCTGGTTTAAAATGCCTTATGTCTTAATGGAAGTTTTCTTTCAAGGTAGCTGGCTGTTAATTTTTCATTTAAGTCCTAATAAGTGTTTCATACCTAGGGTAGGTCGTGTGTAATGATTTGTGAGAATCCAAACTATCATCTTTGTGTCAGAACAGTTAAAAGTAAAAATAGTGCAAAAATTATAACTGCTCTGATATATCCTCCAACCTCCACAGATGCACATATACACACAGACACCCATCCATATACATATATTGAGGTACAAGGCTTAGTAGAATTAAAAAGAAGCCCTCTATCTCTGTCATGTAAAGAGATAATAATTAGGGAATGGTACCAGAAATACCAATGAAATGAAAACCTCTGCTTATCAGTCTTCCTAATTTTTAAAATATAACATATGGTCAAAGCTTAACTGCTAATATAAAGGTAATATTTTGGCCTAGCTGGATTTGGTTCATATTTTTCATATTTTTTAACATTCATAATATGGAATAGATCCTCATGTCTGACTTCTGTGTTGTATACCAATGATATTCTTATGCATTGAATACAGTAAATTCTGCTTATTTTCCATTTCTTAATCAAAATCTATGTCTAATCTTTTCAGCATATAGAAGCTTTCTTAGGGAGAGAAAAATCTCAAAAAAATTGTCTCCTCTTAAAGCTATTTACCTTAAGAATAGGGAATAATACTGCAGTTTTAAGATTATATTTACAAATCTCTGCCATTACTTTTCTTATATCTTGTATTTTGCATCTTTCACTATAATAATTCAAAACAACCTTTGGTCTAGGTTTCATCTCGATATAAGTGGGCTCATTTAAATTCTTTTACTGACTTCTCAGGAGGTAAAAAAAAAAAGGTTATTACATATGTAATTAATTTCCTTATACGGTCCCTTCTAACTGTCTTTCAAGTAATGGCAAGTAACATATTTAGGTCGTTGTTTAAGACAAGTTTTGGGCTCCGCAGTTCTTTGAAGAAGTAATAGTAATAAACAATGAAGAAGAGAGCATAAGAACTCAAGATAAGCCAAGGTAACATATGAGTGGTCAGTGCACTGTACATGTTTTTGATATATATGACTGTGAACAAGAAAAGGGATTATTCTTGTGTGAGGCAGAAAAGAACAAAAAAAAGCATGTTTACCACTTTGAAATAGAGGTATAAATGGAAAACTTTTAGAAGGGGGAATTGTAAAACTTGAGAATATGGGTATGAAAAAACAGGGGTTACTGAAATTTTACAAAAATGTGCTAGATACTTTTCTCTCTTTCTTCAAAGGCAATGCTAATCCTAAAAGCTCAAAAGAATACAAATATGAAACACCGCTGTGAAAGAAAATCTTTAAAACACATAATCTGAATCATGCCATATTCTCAGTAATACATGCTAGGTAAAACAAGAATCTCACTAGGTGCCAGATTCCTGCTGCTTATGTTGAGCAGTACTCGGAATGGGCCTAACTCTGAAATATGAAATAAGGAGCTTCTCAGAAAGAGCAGTGTTGTTGGATGAGGTAAATAAAACATGATGATCCTTGTTTAGACA
Organism: Serilophus lunatus; assembly: GCA_013399895.1. Lineage (NCBI taxonomy): Eukaryota > Metazoa > Chordata > Aves > Passeriformes > Eurylaimidae > Serilophus > Serilophus lunatus. The sequence goes on along the minus strand of VXBA01003078.1, from coordinate 286,401 downwards.
ACCTCTGGTGCTGAATTAATTGTGAACAACAGTGTTAGAATGCACTGTTACTTTATCCAAATATCTCATCATGCTTACTTTCTGTAGTGTTGCTTTTTGCATCAGTGGCGTCCTATACAGTAGCAGTGGTTTGCAGCTGTGCTATTTTAGTAGTATGAAAGTAGGTTTTTTTATCCATCCTGACATCATAGATCCCTGGGGAAACCTGAAGCTTGGCAGTAATGTAAAAATGGCCTTTTATGAAGGATTTTTTCATGTATAGTCAGGTCAGTGATTATTTATCAGCAAGTGCATTCACAGGAAACTAACGCAACATTCCCAGAAGTACGCTCTAAAACAAGAAGTGTTCCTCAAACCATTTTAAAACTGATGCTCTGACAACTAGTTCAGGAGGGATGGAGTTAGGCTGTTAGAGAGTATGAAAACTAAAAGTTCATAAAGATTGTCAAGAGGATCATATCACAAATACCACCATTCGGCCAATTATTTATAAGTTTGGATCACCACAGGTAGAAAAAGGATTTACACCTCTAATATTCTGAATCAGTGAGCTAGACACTGACTTCTAGGCAAAAGAAAGCATCATACCTTTATTTTACCTCTGCTTTTGTTGGGAAAGACTGAGGGAAATAATCAACTTTCAGAGCAATATTTTCTTACTACAATATACCACCATCTTCCAAGACATGGCTTGATTTCTGTTTTCTTAAACCACCTTCCTGTGTATGGACCAAATACATTAATCACTAATTTACAGACATCTTGCATGAGATTTATACTACTGGATATTGTTTCAACAAGAAATTAGATTCCTATATCCGGAGTTTGTGTGGTTTATTTCTTTCTTCTCCCTCTTTCAGTTTTTTGTTATTGTCATGTTTTAATCCCATCTGGCAACCAAGTAACACCCAGCTACTTTCTTACTTAGCTTCAAAGGGAAAAATGAAATTAAAAAAAAAGTAAAGAATGGGTTGAGAGAAAGGCAGTTTAATAGGTATAGCAAAAGCTTTACCTATTAAAGCAAAGAAAAACAAGGAATTAATTCACTATTTCCCATAAGCAGGGCTTCATCTCACATAATGATGACTTGGGAAAACAAATTACATCATGCTAAACCTATGCCGTTTCTTCCTTCTTCCTCAACTTTATGTGTGGAATATGGCACTATAGAGTCTGAAATATCACCTGGGTCAGATGGAGTCAGCTGTTTCAACTGTGTTTCCTCCCAGTTTCTTGTGAACCTTCAGCCTCTTTGCTGGTGGGATGGGGTGAGGCAGAAAAGACCTTGACTGTGTAAGTGCTGCTCAGCAGTAACAAAAACATCTTTGCATTAACACTATTTTCATCACCAGACTAAATATTGTCCCATACTAGCTATTATGGAGAAAATTAACTGTTTTCCAGCCCAAACCAGCCGATTCTCCATCACCTATTCCATACCATATACATCATACTCCAGTTCCATTCTGTATAATGCTTCCTTATTGACCACCATACCACCTTCACATCCTTTGATATAATAAGCAGATATCCTTTACTTACTCTATGCACCACATTTGTAAAATATAAAAAAAAATTCCCACTGAATTATTAATTTTACCATCACTTTGGGCTCCATTGTTAATGGTGGTCACAGTTATTCTCACTATGAACCATCAGTGCCTAACCTACCGAATAAGGAAAAATAATTATCCATGTAAATTAGTAAATATATTAGATATCTGTCAGGTCTACATGAGATTTTAGTATGACTTATGGAAGACTCATCTTTTTAGCATCTGTTTATGCATTCAATAAGTAGTTTACTCATAGACACACTGAATCTCCTGGTAGATATACTAAATCATAAAGCAAAAATAACTTATCTCAGCCAGTGAATATCCTCTTCCTATGATGGAGAGAAAAAGGATAGAATAGGATCTTTTGGCAAAAAAAAAAAAAAAATTGAGCAATGGCAGAAAGCCAATATATTCCTAAAATCATTGTTCATAGAGAAGTTAAGCAAAAAAAGAGGTTACATTTTTCTGAATAAATTATTCACTGAAAAATATTCACTCAAGTTCCTCTACATTAGGGCTCCTAAATTTTCCAGAATCTGTGACAAATGGCTTCAGATCATTTAAGTCATGCCTGGATGGAGCTGTAAAATCTCCAGCATTATACAGCTAAAGTGGGAAGAAATGTAAATACTCGCCGCAGCTGCCATATCAAAAAGCAATCACAATTCTCATTGAATCAAGTTGAGATCTTTAAAGGAATCTTCATCAGCACTCTTCAGAGAGATCATCTCACTGGAGACAATGAACAGCGTGTCCTTTACTGTTTAGAGTCTCTGAACAAATTATTTTAAAAGGAATAATTTGTAGATTAAATTAAAAGATGTTACATTAAGACCTTTTCCTTTAAGAAATTCTGTTGCTTTGTTTTTTAGGTCTATAGTGTTACATTATGCCTAGGTACTGACTATGACTTGTTGGAATAAAACAGCCCAGTCAGCCTTATTCAACAAAGTTTTCCTAGAAATTAAAAGTAGACAATTCCATCATGGATGTAAACTGTTCTATGTAGGTTTCTGTGATATGCTTTATGTCATCAGCTACATTGAGGGAACTACTCCAGAAACAGCCAGCTACGTCCGTGATCAAGCTATTGAACATAAAAGTAGTAGCAAGGAGTGAATGCATTTTTATAAACATTGAAAATTAACACCATTTCAGCCAGACTCGATAGACTATTTCAGTATCTAGGCCTTCCTTGTAATGTTGTAACGCACTATTTCTAACTTCATAAGAAGAGGAATATTAGGAGAAGTAATCTCCCCTTTCTAACAAAAATAGTTGAGGAATTTTGCTGCTATTTGCGTTACATGAAACGCTATCTATTTTTAGTGACCTGTTTTTAAATTTGCTGATTATCAAGATTATCTCCTCTGACCTTAGCTCTGGGTGCTTGGTGAAGTCAGCAATATGAGTGTTTTGCAAAACATGCTAAAAGTCAAGGAAGACTCAGTATAAAAAATCCATTTACTTTAGTGCACACACATAAAAAATCTCTTCAAAATAAAACCTTCTAGAATTATGTTGAAATATTTTATTTAGAGAACAGAAGTATTTCATTTCCTTGTTAAGCTTTCTGCAGCTTTTCAAAAATTAATATATTCAAGCACATTAAATTTGGCAATAGAGGCATTTATTGGAATGTGGTGGGATTTCAAAGTGTTTTTGATATGATGGTATTCTTCTCTCGAAAAAAATCCCAACAGAGACCACCTTTAAAATATTCAGAATACGGTATTTTTCAGTCATCTGTTCTAAAAATCCCAGTAGAGTCTAAATGGCAAAGTAAAAATATAAATGATACATAGGAATATTAGAAGCTAGTTTCTCTCTCATAATCAGATATCAGACTGTTTCTTTGTTCTCTTAAAATGTTTAAATTATTTAATGGTACATTAAAAACGATGCTCCCAGTAGTATTTTTTAACTTCCTGACCTCAGGTGCACCTTAGTCATATTTTGGTAACACGTTGTGTAGGAAACATGGCTGTACACTGGTACATGTTCCCTACCTGGTTCTTATGGCAGTTGCTGGTGAACATTGCAGCTTAAAATGGCTCTTCACACGATTGCTGATCAATAGCGCAGACTCTGGAGCCCTACAAAAGTATTTTATTTTGTAGGCTAGTGACAAGGGAATACTTCTCTGAAGTGAGAGGCTTGAATCTTTACATAGAAAAGGGAGAAATGAAACTGTACTTCCACTTTCAGGGTACTTTATCCACTAGAGTATTGTGAAAAAAAAGTATACAGTTGCATTACAAAATTCATATATAACAACAAACACATTTGTGACCAGGCCTTTCACCCTTTAAATGCATAAAGATAAAAATAAGTTCCAGTAGTGGAAAGTGGACCTAAAGCCATAAAAGGATAGTATTACTCTTTAATATGGATCATTTAATATGGTGGGGTTTGCTATATCCCACAAAAGAATATAAGTGAGGGAGAGCAGAACCACTGCTGGTTTTGTCTTTTCTCCCAGCATATATAAACACCCAGCCCAAACTGCAGCAGCTTGTGATAAGCCACTGCCTGCTCAGTCTCTATGGCACCACTGTAGCTGTCAGGGTTATTTAAATTTCTCCATACCAACCCTTGGTTTAGCTTCAGTAGCACTACCATTTGCAAAACACTATATAAGAGGCAGATGAAGTTTCATGTTTTTAAATGCTTCATCCTATTATGCATTGAAGACATTCAAAAGGGGGAGGGGGAGGGGGGGGTGCTGAGGGCTGTTTTATCCCCTGCCTGTCATAACATCAGAGGAGCTGTTCAGCACTTACAGAATCAAAACCACATATAGTCAATGGTTGTTAGTTTGACCTATAAAATAGCAGACCATACATGTATTTAATATTCTGTTCTACTAAGAAGGATCTCAGTGTGTTGTTACTGACATTCACCCATTCAGCTGCATAAGTACATGCTTGAGAAAGAAAACTTATTACCTTCAGTAATAACACATAAATTCAGTTCATGGTCAGAGCTGAGCTGATGCTCTAATATTACTCCCCTCCAGCTGAAATCATTCTGAGACTTCACCTTAAACTAACTGGCACTTGTCAGCAGGAGGAGATCAATTTTCCTGCTGCTATGATGTCTAATTAAAACACTGTATGTGCTGAAGTATTGTCACAGTTTGTTAAACCATTGAAAGAGTTGCTGGCATTCATTCCACTTTACAGGAAAATTCTGCTGCAGTTGAAGTCCATTCAAATATTTTTCTCAGAAAAATATCAAATTTAATTCTGGAAATCCTACTAGCTTCTGTACAGTCATTATGTTCTCTAAATTTAAATATACTTAATAATACTCTTAAGAATTGAACTCTTTACAGTCTGCAAAACACATTATGGATTTCCTAATACAGAGTTAATTTATTTCATTTCCTACAATTGACATATTTGATCTGAGTGTGATCTCATTCCCTTGACACAGTTGGCATAGTTTTGGCACAGTTTTTCAGATTCCTAATAATTTTAGTTTCCTCTACTAGGAGCTTAGCATTTGGGATTTGCCGTGTGATAGTACCAGATCTATTCCAAACAGGTGGGTTTTGAAATTTGGGCTAAATGTCGGAATCCAAGAGATTCTTATAGTTTGAACTGGTAGTCTGAACTATACAAATCTTCAGCAATTTGTCTTAACCTAAGGGCAAAGCCAAAGATTAAAGAAAGGAACAAAAAAGTCTAGAAATGCCCTCCACATACTCCCATTCAGAATCTTGCATGAGAAGAAGTAACATATTTTATTTGGGTTCTCATTCCCATACTGAAGTTATCAGGTGCTCGCGATGGTTCAGTTTGCCCATAACATTAATATACAGAGAATTCTGCAAAAGACACAATTTTATTTGCCAAATTATTTTTGAAATCACTTAAGATGTAAGAGTAATGGAAATAAATGCCCTGCAAATGTGTTGTACTGACAATTAAAAGGCTCCTGTGCCATAGACCCATACCATGCAATATAACCTACACTCCAGAATAGTAAAAGACAAAAAAATTACTCTTTAAAGAGAACCGAAGACATTTTTTAAGATAACTTTGATAACAAAGCAATGGGAACATGGGGTCCAGGTTACCTATTACTAAAGACATTTGAGATGAGCCAGGAAACTTCGGATATCTCTTTATGTCTGACAGGTATAACACAAGACTATGGAAATATATATCCTTCTGAACTGAAAATTACAGAGATGATAGGATCTCTGGAAAGCATTAAATGCCTAAATTTCCAAGTGAACCAAGGAAAAAGAAAGACTTCGGTCCAAATTACTCTTCCAGTCTGAAGTAGAACTTCACACATTGCACACTTAAAAGCTGATGTAGAGAGTGTTGTGTGGAAATTGTAAAACAATTTTAAATCACACATGCATGCATTGTGAGGAGAAATTTGAAGATACTAACTTCAACTTTTTAGCATGTTATTCTGGTGCAGTGACACGGTACTATCAGGGAAATTTGTGACAATGAACTAATCAGTTGATTAATATTTTTTCCATATTTCCACATTCAGCTGTAACCAGCTGGATATTTTTTCACTTGAATATAAATCAATATATTTGAGCATTTTAATGGTCAGTCCCAGTTATTCTCTACAGCTTTGCAATGCTGCTAGTTAAACAAGCATAGATGAAATTTTTAATCCTTCTATATTCGTCATGGTTCTATATTCATCATGCTTCTATATTCATCATCATGTTTTGATTTTTTTCTTTACAACTCCTCCTTACATAGTCAAATACTTCCTTTTACTCTATATTGATTTTCGGTAAGAAGCTACTGAAATTACAAAATTGGGAAACAATAGATTTAATTAATAAATTTAAACAACAATGGAACCAAAAGCATAATGCATGTATTCTCTCTTTTTCCAGAAAATCTTTTCTCTCAAAAATAAAGTTTATGTATGTTTTATGTCACTTGGGATATATGCTACCACATGTAGAAATAGGGATGGAATGACCTGATCATAGTGTCCATCCTCTTCATCTGAGAAAAAATTCAGTGCATGTCTTCCAGTCCTGAAACATGTGTTCAGATATGTCCAGTGACGGAGATTTCACAGCTGCTCCAACTGTCTGCTTCTGTGCTTTCCTAAATTTACCATCAGAGAGTTAAACTGAATATCTCTTCTTGCAATGTGTGCCTGCCTTTTTCCTGCCTGCCACAGGGATGGAAAAAAGATTACTGCCTTCCTCCATAATGTAGTCTATTATGACTTCTCAAGCTTAAATTCTCTGTACCATTTTGAAATTTTCCTCCTAGGCCACACTGCCTACATTTTTCTTCATCCTTATTCTGTACCATACTTCTTTGCTCATTCAATCTAGATATTCTTAAAAAGCAGTGCCCCCAAGATTACATATATTTTTGTATTAAAGTTGTCCTTGTTGACAGTTACTGGATTTTTCCAGGTAATGTTCCAGCTTATATAATCCAGTAAAGAATTTACTCTTCAGATCAGCATTCTCTATTATTCTCAGTTCTTCTTCTGAGGACCTGTTGCTCACTCACTTGTCACTACTATATTTTGGCAAATTCTTGTTATAAAATAACTTCAAATGTTTACCCTTCCTTCCAAACCATTCCACTGAGCTTCATATGCCCTTGAAATTTAATAAGCACGTTCCTTATCCCATTATCCAAGTCAATAACAAAAATACAGAATGATCCAATTTTTTAAAAATAAAATTCATACTCAACACATTTTTTCATTAATAAGGAAAAAACAATAAACAGAACAACAACCCCCCTCCCCAAGCCTACAACTAAAACAAACCAACCAAAAAAATACCCACAGAACTTAGGATCAGTCCGTTTTTGCCCTCACACAACAGTTCTTTCAAATAGGCTCCGCTTGCTAACTTTCATTAAGGAAAGAGCATTTGAGGCTATGCTGAAAGCCTTAGGAAAATCAGGTAAGTCTCAAATGCACTTTTCCTGCAGCAGGGATCTCAATCGACATCAGCTAATTCTCGGTGAATCACTGAAAAAAATATTTTTTCTCTCCCTTTCTAGCCATCCACTCCAAATTAAACACTGAACAGTACGAAAATGGAGTCTTTAAGAGTGACTTCTCTTAAAGCAATACTAACTTGTAACTTAATATCTAATATATGGGATTTCTTATTTCTACTATCATAATTAATTTGTTAATAAATACATGCAGATAACACCCCCTTATTTATATACCTTTTTCCTTTTATCAGAAACATAAATCTTCTGCTTTCACCTGAATTCTGAAAATGCCATAATAGAGAACATCTGAAGAGAACAGTATAGCCCAAACTGCATCTCAGATATCTAAATGTAGTTTTCTACATGGGTAGCAGATAAAATCATGAATATTGTAAAGCTGTCTTTCAATCCATTTTTTAGATTTTACCAATAGAGTTTCTATCTCATGTGCCCTTACTGTTACTGCAAAAGAAGATAATAGTAATGAATACAAAAAGGTCTGAACATTCTTCAGTAAGAGAATAAATGTACATTCAAAAATTTTATCAGAAAAAATAATATATAACTACACACTGAGCTTCATAATTATTTTTCAAATGTCTCATCTTCAAAAAGTTTAACTCGTTCATCTAATTCCATTATATTTCTCATTTTTATGGCAATGTATGAAGCACGAAAGAGCATTTCCAAGAAATTTACAAAGGTAGTCAATTTTTTGTTCCTCTTTATGTAAGATAACATATTGAAGTAAAAGCTTGGTTTGCCAGCAGACAGTATCTCAGCCATAAATAAAAGCCAGGCAAGCATCACGACAACAGGGATTTTGTGAGAAAATTTTTATAACAGAAATATACAGACATGTTTTCATTCTAAGACTTCAATTTACTAAGTTAGAACAACTTTTATGGCTATCTTATAAGACTCTATGCTAGAGCCCAGGTACAGGATTCAGTGTCAAGTCTGAAGTGAAAAGTCTTTAAATTTTAATATTTTTTTTTTAAATAGAATTAATAATACTTCCTATTGGCATATAATTAATTACATGAAATACAGCTGAAAAATATTGTAGTGGGTTGAAAAGGGAGGGGGG